>WEIU01022734.1:47589-58108 GCA_013389925.1 Aegithalos caudatus | reverse complement strand
TTTTTTGCATAAGGCCATCCCTTTTGACCTTTTTCAAATGTCAGCAATAATATTTAATATGAATATGCTTCACAGGCACTTTAAACACTCATATAATGTTTAATATTAAAAGATAATAATCTTGGTATTTGTACTCAAAATGTCAGTGAATATTGCATGAACAGTGATCATGCTGGCTTAATAGCAAGGTGTATATCCAAACCCTGATATTATCAAATAGCTTAGGAAATTAATATGGAAGAGAATTTTTGTTTTGATTATTCTTTTGTTTTTTAAATTACTGAGTGTTTGTAGAGCACTGTTCCTTTGTAAGAAATTTGGTCACAGGGTTCATTGTTAAATGATTATTTGGAAATATGTAAAAAGGAAAAGAAAACATTTGTTTATTCTATTAATGAAGATTTATCTTAATGCTAATGCTTGGATTCTAAAAAAAACTTGCAATGAGCGCACTTGAGATCATATCAAGTAAAAGACCTACTTTGAGGAACCTACGTCCCAAATGTTGTATTAAGGCACTCCAAATAAGTAGAAACCTAAGGTGGGTAATTTGAAACAAAAACAAACAAAACCACCACACTTTAATTGACAAGACACTTACAATGAACCTGTAAAAAATATCACTTACATCTTGTGTGCTTAAAAAAAGAAGTAAGATCCTCTGAAAAAGCTTCTCCATCCACATTGACCTAAATCCTAAAATTTTCTTCCAAGGGAAGGTTCCTATAAACATTCTTTTCACAGTAACTCAGTAAGACCCACTGGGTTTTTCTAAAACTTAAATTCTGAATTAAAAGCCTTCTCTTTAAACTTTCAAAGCTGTCACCAGGACAGGGAAAATCTGATTTTTAAGTTTTACTTAGATTTAGAACACAAAAGATCATATATCCAGATGAGTTCTGTACCAACTATCATAAAGGAAAAGGACAGTGAGGAAAAAGCATAGGAAGAGTTTTGATCCTACCAGTAGCTCACTTTCTATTCAGGGTGGATGCAAAATCTGAATTTGCAAGGGTTTTCACTCTATTATTGCAATTACAGAAGGAAAAATAATATTTATATAAACAAAATACCTAAGAACAGATGAAAAATGCTGTCTAAAACAGGAATGAGGATTCACATCTCTCTTTGTAAGTTCTCTTACTGGTACATAATAGTATTATACTCTTTTCTATGTTGCATTCCTTTTTTCTGTGAAAAATAACAAAACTCCTATTGAACAGAGCAATGACCTGGCACATCTTGGAAGTGCCTGTGCATTATGCATGTGCTGTGGTGTGACTGGGCACGTAAAATAAGTTTGAAGGCTTTAAGACATCTGCATGGTACACCATCTGGCAAAACATACCCAGAAAATTTTAATTATGGTTGTGCAAGGACAGGATTTGGAATCCCTGAGTATCTGTTGACCCAATACCCAAGTAGAGAGTTAAATAAAACTTAGAGTAACATTGTCATATCAAACTTGATAAAAATTAGTTGAAGGCAATAAACAGGAACATTCCATTAGATATTATTTCTGGAGGTTTAAGGAATGTGGTTGATTTCTGAATACAGGGAGACTGATGGCTATGAGATCCATGTCATCATAGTCCAACCTTTTTTCAGCTTTATTTCCCTAGTTTTCTCTATATGTCTGGAGTAGAGATTTTCCTCTGCTCCATTTGAGATTTTTTTAAATAAATGTAGAACCTACTTATTCACTATTAAGAAAATAATTCTTTACCATTAAATAAAGCACATACGTCTCTATCATTAATTAAGACATCAGACATAAAAAAGAAACCAACAAAAAAGTCACTTGGCATGGGACATAATGCACTACTCAGAAGCAGATAATGCCTTAGAGTTCCTGGAAAACTCATCAAACCCACCATCAAGGGATACACTTTTTCCTGCATGTCTTCATGTTTTTCATTACTATTTATTCTATTCTAAATTAAAAGAAACTGGATTATAGTATGACTGGGTAGATGTTTTCCAATAAACTAGAAGTCATTAGTGACATGCTATTTTTAAATAGTTCTTATGCAAGAGGAGCCCTCTTTTCCATTTTTTGTTTTTCTTTTTCTGATTAGCAAGAACTTTTTCCAAGATAAATTCACAATCATGAGATAGGAGGTCCTTCTGGTTTCCCTTTCTGAGAAAAAATTCTCAGTACTTTCTGACTGGGTATTGACTGTTTAGAAAAGTTAAAAGACCATGGTATAGTCTCACAAAAAGCCCAATGATTTTTTTTTTTTTTTTTTTAGTAATTCACTGAAGCCAGAGAGTCAGAGAAAAACTTAATTTTGCACCTAAAACCATTTTATTTTGCTCTGGAAAAATGTTGGAGAGTTAGAACTAAAAACATCCGGGACAGTTTCTGGCATGAATATTAGCACAAGAAAAGGGAGAGAAGATTACAAAAGAATTAATACTTGTTTATATGAGAATCTTCCTTGTCTATACTAAAAAAAATCTATTTTATTCAGACTTTTTAAAGGCACAAGAAAAAATAGCCCTTCACAGTTTTTTGGGGGTCATAGATGGAAAGTACAAAAGATACAGATATAGATATTTATATATAATGTGTCCATGTATGGATGGGTGAGTATGAGAACATATGTGTGGCATTCAAACTTCAGTCATATGGCTGTCATTGGTAGCATTTTGTAGCAGAAACACTTTTTTTTTTTTTTTTCCTTATAACAATTAATCTATTTTTTATATTAGAAATTTAAATCTAAGAATGAAATAGATTAGGTCAGCTTTTTATAGTATCAAATAAAGACTGAGTTCAGTATTTGTAAAACAGGTACAAGGAAACAGAAGACATTAACAAACACATTAACAAAGAAACAGAAGACTTGATATTAAGCTTTTAATTTAGAGAGAAAGGTTAGAAAAATCTTATAAATTATGAAAAAATGTATGAAAAGAGAAAAAAACACATCAGAATATATTCTGACAAGCCCTTTCACTCTAATGAATTTAAAGTTATTTTTAAATGTAATAAACTCCAAAATGAGTAAGGAAATCTGATGTATTGCAAATGAAAATAAAGAGAATAACATAAAAATAAAAATTAAAAAAAAAAATCTTAGGGATGTCTGCAAAATAGTTAGCCTTGAAATTTGTTTTACTTGCAGAGAAATCAAATTAACAGGAGATAAATTATAATATATTAAGAAAAGGACAAATAAAACTTTGAATTTACTAAGTATGCAAAACTGAACATTGATCAAGACTCCAGAAGCAGTTATCTCCCAAGAGTTGCTATTGGGAATGGGAACAGCAATCAGAGAAGCCAATAGAATACCCTTATTAAAGGAAAAGCTTTGGGACATAGCAGGAAATTAAAGACCAAATAGTTTAACTTCAATTTGCAGGAAACTATTAGGAACTACTTTAAACTACCAGATTGGAAAATGCTTAGAAAAGCACAACTTGATTAAATGAAGGTTGGAATGGGAGGGTTATGCCTTACTAATTTCTTAGTTCTAAGAAGTTATGACTGCCAAAGCTGAGAAAGGAATTGCAGTGTAGACATCATACTTAATGGCTTCTCAGGAAGCTTTTTAATATTAGAGGTTGTGTAAGGTTCAAAATCATTGAAGAGGAGAGAATCTGGCATATTAATTAAAAAAAAAAAAAATACTGGCTAAAGGATGAAAGGACAGAGGGCAAGATAAAATAAACCTGGAAAAATATTGTTTGGATGAAAAAAAAATTAGTGGAAAAGGGACCTGAACCCATCGAAATAAACTTCTGGACTAGCACCTGGAAATGTATTATGCTGGGTTTAGAATAACATAATACAAAGGTTTTGCACTGTGTATAAAAATTTAGAAATAAAAGAAAGGTCAATTTAATAAACTATCTTAATTTTTTTTTTTTTTAATGACAGGTTTTTCACTATAACTTCTAACAATAAAGCAAAAAAAGTACAGTTTTCTTTGAGATACCCTTAAAAACCTTATCTACGCTAGGACAGAGAAGTGCCATATATGTGCTTTAGGTTTTAGTAAGGGTTATAAATGTCAGTGAAGATCAGGAAAAAAAAAATTCAGTGTTCAAAAAGCAAGCATTTCTCTATCTGATTCTATCCAGAACATATTTAAGACTTTGAAGTGGGAAAAAACTATCATCTTAAAAGAAAAGTAAAGCCAAAACAAAACAAGAAAAAATATTACCCCAAAATTCATGCTAAATGGAAGTGAAAAGACCACTTTCATCTTGCTTTTCAGGTGTTTGGAAGACTGATGTGATTTTTCTTGTCAAAGTTTCTAGTGAAGATGACAATAATATCTCATATACCCTGAAAATTGCTACAATCCCTTTTTTTATCTTTTTCACTTTGTCTCTAGCTTGATGACAGTTACTTATCATTACAAAAAAGAAATGGAAGGAAAAAAAATCTTCTGGGTTTGTGGCCAGTGAAATGTCAAAAGATTTGGGAAACTGAATTAGATCATGGCAATTTTACTCTTAGAATAATATTTTCTACAAAAAGAAAATCTAAGAAAAATTTCTCAATTATTTAGAATTTCAAATTTGTTTATTTTAAAATCCATATATAATATATACAGGTAGGGAAAATAAGATTTTTGTACCCTAATAAATTGTGCTTCTAAACAAAATAAAACAGACTGTCAACTATCCTTAATAAATACTGTCTAACACATTATCTTACAAATAATATAATTAGATAAGATTAGATAAGATAATTTTAGAATAACTTACAGATAACATAAATGCTATAGAAATCTAAAAATTAGGTGGTTTTGGGTTGGTTTTTTGGTTTTTTTTTGTTTGTTTGTTTGTTTGTTTGTTTGTTTTTATGTTATTTTTTTCTCTTCAGTTCTGACTTACAGAATAATGTTTAATATTTGTGGAGGTTTGACATTGGACAGCTGCTGGATACCCACACTTTCACTTCTCCTCAACAAACAGGAGGAGAAAATTAGATGAAAAAGCTCACAGACTGGGGTAAAGACACAGAGATCACTCACCAATTACTGTGACAGGCAAAACAGACTCGAGAAAGAATTATTTAATTTATTGTCAATTAAAGAGAATAGGATGGGGAGGAATGAAGACCTAAATTTAAACACTTTCCCCTCAGTCCTCCCTGCTTCCCAATTCCAAATTCATTCCTGACTTTTCTACTTCCCCTACCAACAGCTCATGGAAGATAGACAATGAGGGGAATTGTCAGTGTCACTCCTTCCTCTTTACACTTTCTGCTTGTTCCAAAGTGGCTTCTTCCCATGGGCTGAAGTCTTTAAAAATAAACATGTTCCACTGTCTGTCCTCCATGGCCTACAGTCCCTTCCAGAAAACCTTCCTGTGTTGGGCTCTGTCCATGAGCCAAAGATTTTACAAGGCACAACACTGACATGGAGTTCTCCAGGTTCTGCTGTGTGGGTATCTCCTCTGGAGAAGTCTGTTTCTGTAATCTTTAGACAGAATGCCCATTTGTAGTGGGTTGATGTTAGTAGGATTCCAGAGACCCACCAAAGCCTCTCCATTGTTCCACTTCACTCCACGATTGGACAGGGAGATAAAATATAAGAGGGTTCATGAGTTGAAGATGGAGAGAGATCACTCAGCAAATCATCACAGGCAGAACAAACTAGAAATGGGGATATTAACTGAATTCATTACTAACAAAATCAGAATAGGATAATGAAAAGTAAAATAAGATCCTAAAAACACCTTTCCCCCCTCCATCCCTCCTTCCCAGCAACACCTCCTCTCCTCAGTGCTGCAGGGAGGCAGGGAATGGGGGTCATGGCCAGTATGTCACACATTCTTCCTGCCACTGCTCAGGGAGAGGAGCCCTTCCCCTGTTCCAACGTGGGGTCCCTCCCATAGGCAAACAATTCAAGACAATTCTCTATTAATTTCTTCAGCATTAGTCTATCACACAGGCAATGTACCTCATGAACTTCTGCATAGTGGGTCAGTCTTCCATGGGGTGCAGTCCCTCAAGGACAGACTGTTTCAGCATGAGTTCCTCTCTCCATTGGTATGCAGGTCCCTGCCAGGAGCTTGCTCATCATGGGCTTCCCATGGCTTCACAGTCCCACTCAGGCATCCACCTGCTCCAGTGAGCCTCCTCCATGAGCTGCAGGTGGATCTCTGCCTTCCTGTGGATCTCCATGTGCTGCAGAGGCACAGCTGCCTCACCATGGTCTGCACCACCAGCTCTGGTGCCTGAAGCACCTCCTTCCCTTCCTTCTCTGGTCTCAGTGTTTGCAGAGTTGCTCCTCTCACATATTCTTACTCTGCTTTTCTCTGGTCACAATTACATCTGTGGAGTAACTTTTTATTTTTTCTTCTTAAATATGTTGTCACAAGGGTGTTACCACCATCTGTAATCTGCCCATCTGTCCATCTTGGAGCCAGCTGTTTTTGGCTCTGCCAGACATGGGGGAAGACATTCTGGGAGCATCTCACAGAAGCCACGCCTGTAGTCCCACAGCTGACAAAACCTGTCTATGCAAACTCAATACACCATTTTAGACCAGAACATTTTTCCATTGCTAGTCAAACCCCACTGGTTTTGTATTTACTTGACAGTGCTATGATTGCCTTGTACTAAGCTTATTTTCACTTGTTTCAGCTGTGGTTAAAATTGTATAGTGGCTAAATAACCACTGTCTTGTGTTAATTAAGACATTGTTTATAGGAATCACATAATAGTAGAATCAGACTCAATTGTCTGCAGCTCTAAAGTAAAAACTGATATGGATGAGTACAGACACAGCATGATACAGTGAAGGCAGCCTTGTGAATGAGGTGAAATGGGTTTAGTGATAACAAAGAAAAGCAGAAAATTGAATGACTGTGAACTGGTGAAAAGAAAGAGCATGTAAGCAAGGTGTGTTAAATTATATAAAGATAACCCTGGATGGACTCCAAGAGCCCAGCGGAAGACAAACTCACTGCTAATATCCAGGAAGCTTATTAAAACAACTCAGTTTCAAGGCCTCATTTCTCTTGATTTGGAGACTTGGTTTTCCTTGAAACCTTTTGGAGCCTGATTTTTCTTTGATTAGGAAAGAAATTATGCCATACAATTTTGTGATAATGGAGAAGTTTACAAAATGGCAGCTTCACCTGCCAATTATCCAGATCCTCAAAGGTTTTTCTTCTTATATTGCTTCTGCTCCCTCTACCATGGCTACATGTAATCCCTATCATGTCTCTTTATATCAAGAATTTTTGACAGTCAAGAGTTTGTGATAAACTCAGAAAGCTCCTGTCTGAAGGCATTTAATTAGAATAGCGAGTATGAAGTCTTCATTGACTTCAGTTGTGATGCTCAGGAAAACGAGCAATCCTGAAGCTCATTTGGAAACTTGTAAACTCAAAGTTCTGGTAAATTTTATAAAGACTCTATATCAATAGAAAATATCTATATCAAAGGCTAGATACTTGAAACATTTATCAGTTGTAATAAGCCAATGTCACAGCTTTCTTATGTCCAGCAAAATATTACTACTGAATTTCTCTGAATATAAACCTAGGGATCACCAGTCACATTTAACTATATGAAAGGTGTTGATCTCTTTTTATTACAGATATTTAAGCAAAATGGAATGAAATTTCATATTATGTTTTCTCTGCATGGTATAGATTTAGTATCTGTTAAACAAATAATTCTGTCAGTTCTTTTTTGTTAAAATAATACCATTTTATGGTTTGTGTACTCCAGATTAAATACTGCCATGTTTTAAAAATGACTCAAACTTGATCCACCTGTGCACTAGTGGAACAAAAATATTGCTAACATCCAAGCATTCACTGTTCCTGATAGGATGAAAATATTTTTTTTTCTTTCAGGGGAAAATGGTTTTCTTGGAGATACTTAGAATAACAAAACATTGTGGGTTTTCTGAAATAATACATTGCCATTACTAATATTGGGATGTAAGGTCCTCCTATATTATTGTAAAATATGTTCAGAAGATATCTCTGAGTTGACTGGTAAAACAACTTCAACTAGCATTCTTTTCTAAAAAGGACACATGTTAAGAGAAATAGAAATTATCTTGTAGATAGTATAATTCCTCTGCCAGTAACTTATCTGTAGCCAAAGCAGAGGCTTCTGACAACTGTAGACCCTAAAGGTCCTATACGTGATATCATTACTATTAGTAAGCCTTGATTTTGAATTTAAGTGTATTGAAATAGTGTAACTAACAACATATAAACACTTTGTAACACTGTGATTTTATAGCCAGACACATTTTTACTATGTGAATAGTGACCAGTGTGACCACAGAGGTGGTCACAGATGTGTCAGAGGTGTAATCTTACACAACAGGGTCAAAAGTAAACAAAAGTTGCCATACTAAGAACAAGATAAGCACAAGGAACTGCAAATAGGCAGGGACATCCTAATGAATACACAAGAAAAATGATTTCTTGAATGACTACCAAGAGAAAAGAAAAACAAGATAAGCAGTACTGGGAGCAAATGAGACATCACCTCCTACTCCCCCTTTAGGGATGGAAGACAATGGCATACAAGCATTAGACATAAACAAGGGGAATTAGAGAGGAAACAAGACAAATCCACTTTGGTTTGACCTCTCTCATCAAACAGTTCTTAAGTCTGAACACTGAGACCTTAATAACTAAAAATCACTAAGGGCTGCAGTCATCAGTGCTAACTATATGGTTACTATATGGTTATCAGCTTTGTAGTATTGAATATTAAGAAGACAGAAAAGTATTCATAAAAAAATAAGATCCATAATCTTTCATGGTGCCACAGAAGAAAAATGGAAGTGTCAGGTCCTTAGTGTCTTTTTGTCCTGTAGTAGACAAGATCTTGAACCCTATCCTTGTTGCACTAAGGGTATAGAAATTTGGCAGAAAAATAAACCCTCTTGAATTCCAGTTGGTCCTTAGAAGACAGAGTACTGGGTGCAGCTGGGCTTAATTTCTGGTTATAACTTATTCAGCTATATAAATCTGATGTTCATTAAGAATTTTCATGAGCACAAGTTCACAAATAATTTGCTTTAGTAATTCGGTATTTTTAGTTGTGGTTGAATTCAATATGAACTTGCATGATACAGATAAATGAATAGTATGATTTGTTGGAGAAATAAGAAAGCAGACAGAATTGAGGGTAATAATTGAGTTAACAGAGCAGTAATGTGTGTTGCAACAGGAAGTATAGTAACAGGAAGTATAGCTATTAGCACTTAGTATAGATAGATACAGATATATAGAGGTTATAGATATAGATTATATAGAGACAGATAAATATTCTGGGTCCAATTCTGTTGGAGACACAAAGCTCATCTATATACAGGAGTTTTTGGAATATCTCTATAGGACAATTTCTCATCCTATTCTGCTGTATCTGCCTGTAGTGTTGTGTGGATTTATTTTATAAGTGTTAGGATAGCATTTATTGTAAACTGTAATTTTAGCTTAGCCGGTTAGAGAGTGAGTAAGCTAGGCCCCCTGGCCTTATCAGAAGTTGATAAGGGTTTCCAAGACAACCCAGGCTTTTGCCCAGATTGGTCCTCCCCACCCTGAGATCATCCCCTTCCCATCCTTTGTAACTTGTATCCATAAATCATCCCCCAAGGTCTAGTGCATGGACGGGGGTTGGTGGACACCCCAATGTCCCCACCCCAATTTAGCTTGATTTGTTCTTGTTGTTGCAATGATGTTGGAATGTATACATGGCTTTGTTCTATTGGTTTTGGACTGGTACCCACCCCCTTGGAATGGAACTGGTAAAAACCTCCCCAGGACTCAGGGTCGGGGCTTTTTTCTCGCTCTCTGGGGAAACTCCGAACCTGGGTCCAGGGAACTCCCCTGTGTACCCCAAAATAAAGACCTGCTCCCAAAACCCACGAGAAGCGAAAAAAGTCTCTCCTGATCACGGCCTTACAGCAGAGAAAAGATCGGTGCTGCAGATTGACCCACACAAAGGTACTGTTGTGACGCAGCCAGGGCTGCTGGGTGCACAGCCAGAGGGGCTGCCCCAGAGAGACAGAGCTGCCGATTACAACATCTGCCATTTCCATCCACCCAGATTTTATGAGCAGCAGAGGCACTGTAAAGTAGTCTTCCTCAGGAAAGCATTGAAACAAGACTGATGCTAAACCAGAGTACTACAACATTGGGACTCAAGTTGGCAGTAACCTAAGAGTGAACAAATAAATTCTCAATGTGGTAGACATGAAAAAAAGTCTATCCCATTACAGGGGTTATCTCACAATCTGGTGCCTATATAAATTTATATAAGATACATGTATGACTTCTACAAGACAGGAACTTGTAGAAGTTGCTGTAAACAAAAAACATTTCTCGTAAGTATAATGCACCTTTCATTGAGAGGGGAAGGAAGTAATTTCAGCAGTTTTAAAATATGTTCTATGTTTTAGTTGAAGCCAATCAACAAAACAGTAAGGAATATAGGAAAAGGAGGGTTTAAAATACCAGGGGACAGCACACGTTGGTAGTTGACCCTCAGTTTGTTTCTTCTTTTTTTTTTTTTTTT
>WEIU01022734.1:26590-40363 GCA_013389925.1 Aegithalos caudatus | reverse complement strand
TCTAAGTTACATTAATTTTTATTCTGGAAATGTCCTGAAGAGAATTATGAAATGATGAATATGATCTTGAATTAGAGCATTCGTTTTGTAAGCAGGAAGACAGTTGAGAAGTTAGTTGCAACAGGCCAGAAAGATAGATATGTGAAAGTGACTGTTTAAAACTGGAATATTTTATTATACAGATTAGCAGAAAAAAAAAATCCAGATTCAAAACCTGAATTTATTTTGGTTTTTGAACAGTTAAAGACATCATATGAAACTGTATCCTCCTACATTCATGCCAGGAGATATCGTCTAACCAGTACTTCTTTCTTCCTCTGGAGTTATACTTAGTCATTTGATATATAGGTTTAAACTGTTTTTTTACTTCTCAAACCAGTTTTTGGAGATGAAGTGATGTCTAAATCAGTTAGCTGGTCATTCTAATGAGATATCATAATTTTCCAGAGCACATAAATTCAAGAACTGTTAGTCTACATATTAAATTGATGTCATCATGAATAAAGTACATATTTTTTAGTATCACCTAAATATTCTTTATGTCTAAAGGATCTTTTTTTTAGTGAATATATTTAGAAAATGTGAGAAAAAAATGACTGATCTCCAACTTTATATTTGGATTCCTCGGTAAGAACTTATATAAAAAGCAAATCTTGATTTTGCCTACACCAATGATGAAGTATAATGTCATGTGAGCCTACTTTCAAAGTAATCTAAGTAAAAGCTGTGCTTAAAAATATCTGTACTGCTTACAGGTCATCTAGGATCCTGGTTTCAAAGAAGCTCTAATTAACAAATGTATCAAACCTAACCATCGGTAACTACTATCAGAAGAGAAAGCCATTTGGATACTGCTCAGTGAGACAGTTTTTAGTCACTTTTGAAGGCACAAATACCTTTTCTTTTTTTTTAGCTATGTCTAAAAATATAAGTTTTTTTTCCTGTTTACATTTCTAGTATTATATGCCTTTATTTGCAGTGGATTCAAAATACTGGTCTTAATATAAACTGAAATATCTGAAAATCTTTCCATTGATTTCAATTTCTGTAGTCAAACATGCAGGTTTCCATTGAGGAGAGATCAAAAATATGGGAATCTCTTGGTAATACAATTAACTCTATTTGTCACTATTATTTGAATCATGTGCATAACATAAATTGTTTATTTTGTACTTACCACATAAAGAGAGGACATTTATTGGAAAATAATAACATTTGATTTGTATTGATGAATTCAGAGTTGGGAAGTCCAGTCCAAAACATTCCCTATGAGATAATAAAATTTCTGGTAAAAATTTAGTTTCTGGATGAGAAAAGGAAGGAAAAAATGTTTTACATATATTTGAGACTAACATTCAACAAAATAAACAGGATTTTTTCTGAAAAATTAAACTGTCCAGTGTCTAAAAGTATATATACCTGTGCATGCCTATGTGTATGCATATATGTTTGTTTGTGTGCATCTAGATGTGAACCTTGATGTTATTAAAGTGGTAGGCAACAATTAAAAAAGTGAAATCATATAACCTAGATTTAACTTTTACTGCTGATGGGAGTTTCTTACAGGATTTCTTATTTTTCTGCAACTTGTGGTTAGCTTTCTGCATTATATTATCATTATTACATAATGAAGCAAAGAAAAAAATCCTAAAGATAATTTTTTTTTTTTTTCAAGAAATAGTTATTGGAGTCTGAATTGAAGTATATTGAATACAAAAGTTTTTCTAATTTTAATATATTTCATCTGTTCTTTATGTTTAGTCAAGAAACTGTGACTGCTATGTTAGGTGACAATCATAATACTGCAATCCTCATCATGAAGTTTGGGAATTTACAACAACTACTCCTACACAGTACTCAGAATCTCCACTTTGCCAAGGAAAACAACTTTTGTTGCTGCCAGATGAACAATTTTGCTCAGCTGATACAATGTTTTTTCTGGTAAACCAGAAGCTTATGGAACCTCACAATGCTCATTCTGCAAAACTACATTAAACATCAGCCAAGAAGAGGATGCAAAAATAATGAACCATTCTAGTAATGTCAATTCACTTCCACATTTCAAAAGTAACACCGAGTTCATAAGGTTGTCAGGTGAAACTTTGGGGTTGACAATTAAGGACCACCTGAGGGACACCTAGGAGAGGTCTGCATTCATCAGTGGGAGGGAAAATATGTTAATGATTTTAGGGAAATCATCATCATCTGTATGTGTTTTCCAGGAAAAACAGTGAATATATATATATATATAATATAGTACATAAACATGACCTTTTCTGTGTTTGGTATGCACAACAGGCTTGAAAATATTCCCCATGCATCCAGCACAGAATGAGAATGACTGCTTCTTAATGCTACACTGGTGTTAAGGAGTTTTATTTTACCTGTTTTGACCAACATTCAAATATTTACAGGGTAAGAAGTTATTTGGAAGAAACTTCACACTATTTTGCTTTTGTAAGTATTTAACATTAGAATACTTACTGTTAATTTTGCTGTAGAAGTACAATAAACAAAGGGTATTGATTAGTTCAGTCAACAATGTAATTTTAATTTCTTAAATATGAAGTGTTATAAAACATCTTAAAATCTTGCACAGAAACATATAATATATGCATTTTTTTTTTTCTCTTTCGACATTAGGAAAACCCAGCTGTGAAATCCTTTTTGAAGCATCTTGGTTCTGGCCTGAAGAGGGTTAATTTTTACAGTACTTTGAAAACCACCTCATACCACTGCCTGGAGCAGGGAAAGGGAGTCCCTTCCCATTTATAGGATGGTGGCATATGGAGCCTTGGGTATTGTTGTTTGTGTGTGAATTATTTGCCTCTTTCTTGTACTGTGCCATTAGTATTGTTGCTGTTACGGTTTGTTTTCTTATCTTGTTGCTCTTTCCAGTAAATTGTTCTATCTCAACCGGTGATCTTTGCCTTTTATGTCTCCAATTTCTCCTCTCCAGGGAGACAGAGGGAGGGGAGAGAGTGAGCAAGCAGCACATGGATTTAGTGAGAGCACTGAATTGGAGAATATAATTCCTAAACCATAATATAGACATCTGTTTTCTTCAGTTAAGGGGCTAAACTCAGCACACTGACAGGAGTTTTTAATTTACCTTGCAGAAACAAGCAGAAAAAAGTGACAATTTTTTTGCTTCAAAACCTTACAACAGGTCATTGAGAAGAAAATAGGGCTTGTAAAAAGATTCTTCATTGCTTTTGTTTGGTGGTATTGTGCTGTTTTTTGAGGAGAGGCATACATTACAGAATTTTAAAAAATATTATTACTGCAGCTGTGGTTGAAGTTGTATCAATAGAGTATCAAACAGGAACTTTTTTGGTTTACATATTTGGACTTTATAACTTATATTGAAGTTCTGAGATATATATATATATATACACATATATAAAATCTGGAGCATGTTGACCAGAGTGGGTAGTTAGCACTCTAAAAATATTAAATAATTAAATCCAGAACTGATTGCTGCCAATTACAGGGACATTATTTAGGAGAAAAAATAAAATAGAAAAGTGGAACTGTGTATGCTCTTGGGTGGTTGTGTTAGCTGGGTCATATAGAGGGAAATATAATGAGTAATCACTGTCAACATTCTAAGTAATTATGGAAATTATTATAAATGAAGATATTTATTCAGCCCATGCCAGACTGAGGGAAGACATTTCCAGAAGGTAGACCAGATGGTTAAGTATGTTTCACTGCAGATCTCTGCTGACCCATCCCCAGTGCTCCAAAAGTCCCCACCATGCCTCTGGGACACTGAAATCAATAGTAATGTCAGCTGAAGTGTGCTGTGCAGAAGTTCAGATTGTCAGTGAGAACACAGATCTTTGGTACCTAATTCTCAGGATTCTTGACATATTTTGAGGAATTTTCTTAGTTCTCTGGGTAATTGAGTGAACTGAAGTCAATCAGAAACTGGTCACTTTATAAAGGTTTGGGTTTGGTTTTTCTTTTTAATAGTGCACTTCCACATCTTTTAGTGTAAAGTACTCTATGACTAGATTTTCTCAGCACCTAGAATCACTGGTTTGGATTCTCTTTTTTGAAGGGGCAACTTTTATTTTGATAGCCTTCATCTGTGTTATTAACTGAACATCTTGTCCTTTTAAAAATATTTACAAACTTTCAAGAAAAATTTCTTAGTTAAGAACTAAGCAATATCAGGTTTGCCAAACATAGAGGAACACTGTAACATGCTAATACTGTATCAGTGTAATAGCAGACTAAACTAGTACCCACCATAAATTCCATGTCTTTTTTGAAAACTTTTCTTTGTGAGAGTTACTTTCCCCTCTAGAGGACTGTCCTCTTTTAAGCAGGTTTATTATTGCTAGAATAATGTCTTTCTGATAGTGCCCTTAAATATTGCCCTGAAGAGTAAGATATCTGTGACCCTAGTCTGAGCAGTTTTTAATTGAGCCATTTTGTGGGGACTTTTGGCATCTCTTTCACTGATGCTATATTATCATAATCCTCTCTACTTTTTAAAAATTTTGTTTACAAGATATCAACCTCTCTTTTCAAGAGTATTAAACAGAAAAAGGCTGAGGCAAGAGGAAAGTGAATTAGTCACTTTACTTATACAGCCAGTTCCCAATAGAAAGTTTTATTTAGAAGAAGACAGACTAGGATTACTCAATTTCCTGCTTCACTGAGGATCATGCCATCTTAGTTCCCTTGGCTCTGTATATAAGGAGCTTAATGAAGAGGGAAATTAATTCTCAGTGGCTACCACCTGTAGCTACTAACTTGTTCACTCATGCTCTCAGTCCTCCCTGGCCCTATCTGACAAATGTGAGAGCATTTGTCACTCATTTAAATCCCATTTTCTGAGTACCTTATGATACCTCTTGGGTTTCTACTATATGACTGCTGTGTAGTATAAATAGGCTACAAATACTTGTGTAATCTTTTGCATCAGGAGTAGATCATAATTATTGCAATGTAGTCCCTCTGGTCAACAAGTCTAGGCACTTTTCTGGCTGTCCTCTCTCTGATATGACTACTGAACTCCCAGGTACTGCTGGCACCAAGTTGTTATCAGAACTTCAACAATTAAATACAGTACTGCAGTCCAAGAGAAGTTCTGAATTAAGACAGGCTTAAACTTAAGAACTTGACTATCTGATTTTAGATTCTTATGGTTGTGTTCCATATGGTTCTGGGGGTTGTCCAGACTGACATTTTGCTCAAGACTAAGCCTAATCACAACTGGAAAAGGAGACATTCCATCAATAAATCTCAGAACTCTGGATTTTGAACATAATTGACATGCATGCAATGACTAAGAAATCTAATTTTACCAGTTATTAAGATTTTCTTTTCTTTTCTTTTCTTTTCTTTTCTTTTCTTTTCTTTTCTTTTCTTTTCTTTTCTTTTCTTTTCTTTTCTTTTCTTTTCTTTTCTTTTCTTTTCTTTTTTCTTTTCTTTTTCCCCTTGGGTTGGGTTTTTGTATTTTTGGGGTTTCTTTGGGTTTTTTCTGTTGGTTTTTTGATGTTGTTTTTGATTTTGAGTTTTTATTGTTTCATTTTTTTGGTTTTGTGTTTGTTTTTTGGTTGGTTTTGTTTTTTACTGATTGGGATAGAATAGTTTGTGTCGGCTTTGCATGGCAAGATTTTGGCAATGGTGCATGGAGGGTGGCTACAGGGGTGTGTTTTCTGCAAAAATGCCAGACTCTTATCCCAGGAACAGCAGAGCCAATCCCAGACAGCTCCATGGTAGACCTGCACCTGGCCTAGGCAAAGCACATCAGTGGTTGAGGTAGTGCCACTGGCATAACAATCTTAAAAGGGAAAAAATGCATTATTTCAGCTGGAGAACAGATTGTAAATGTGTGAGAGAAACACAGCTGCAGACACTAAGGTCACTGAAGAAGGAGGAGGAGGTGCTGCTGCAGGTGTTGGAGAAGAGATTGTCCTGCAGCTCATAGTGAAGATCACAGTGGGGCAGGCTGAACCTCTGACCTCCCAAGATAGGTTCACCACAGAGCAAAGATCCACCCAATCCCACGAAGGACCCCACAGAGGAGCAGGTGGATGCCCAAAGAGGGCTGTGACCCATTGGGATGCCCACACTGGAGCAGGTTTGTTGGTAGGATTTGTGTCCCTTGGGGACCCAAGCTGGAGCAGCCTGTTTCTGAAGGACTGCACCTCATGGGAGGAATCTCATGCTGGAGCAGGGGAGGAGAGCAGGGAGTCAACAGTGGCAGGAACCATATGCAGTGATCTGACTGCAACTTCACCTCCCTAAGCCTCTGCAGGGGAAAAGGTAGGCAAATTTGGAGTGAAGTTGAGCCTGGGAAGAAGGGAGGAGTGGTGGAGATGGTTTAAGATTTAAGTTTTATTTAATGTTATCCTATTCAATTTTATCCTTAATAAATTGGACTAGTTTTCCCCAGCTGAATTTGTTTTGCCCATGATGATAATCAGTGAGTGATCTCTCCCTATCCTTACCTCAACCCACAAGCCTTTCATTAAATTTTCTCTCCCACGTCCATCTGGAAAGGGAAGTGATAGAGCAGCCTTGGTGGGCAATTGGCACGCAGCCAGGGTCAACCCCACCCATAATCACACACCCCTGAAGGCTTCACTAAACACTAGCTGTAACCAGAGATTTAAGTCTCTAGATGCTTTGAATCAAGCACCAAATGTACATATGGCTACTTAATATGGCAGATGAGAACATGTTGCATGAAATAAGAATTTGCATGTTTTTCTCAGAGTAACAGAATCATTAGTATATAGCCTGAAGACAGATGCCTGCAATCATTGTTGGCCATCATATCTCCCACTTACAGGCAATTTAGGTTCCTTTTCATGACGTTAAGAGATGAAAAATCACTTCCTTTTTCTTGCCATAAGGTATTTATCTTATTCCATACATAAATTTTCAGACTATAGGAGGGGTCTTTTTGGATTAAATCTTCTCTTATCTCTGCACTAAAAGTGTTGCCTGAACTATTTCCATATTTTATAAATAATGTTGATAACAGTCCCTAATCACAGGACTTTTCTCCCATAACAAGCATCCTAAGCCACTGTTTTATACCTTCCCCTTTCAGTATGACTAGTCAAATAGTTCACTAATTTGTGGAAAGTAGCCTGTAAGCTAGTTAGCTAGATAGTTAGACCAGTGTTTTGAGAGGCAGTTTATGAGATGGATATTTTTAGGTACAGAGAAAATAAACTTGCATCTACTGGAAGTCTACTAATTAATGAAAACCTGATAAGACAAGCAACTCTTTTTTCATTAAACTTTTTTTCTCCCTTAATGGAGAAGGCCTTTCATGCTGACTAAATAGGGTTTCTTGGAATGTAGAATGAATGACTCATTTGTTGATAGTACTTTACTAAATAAGAATATAAAGAAGAGAGTTGAACAAAAAAACAGTGTCTTTATTTTCCTACATGAAAACATAGTAAATATTTTAAAAAGCAGATGACTTTAGGTGAACTATAAACAAGTTAATGTATCAATATATTTTTTGAAGTAAGATTTAAGAATTGTGATTGAAACAATTACCTGGGTAAAAATTTGTTCCTTCCTGAGGATTTGGTTTATGAGGAAGTGAGCTGATTAACCCAAAATATCTCATTTTACAGGAAAATTCTAATCATGTTAAAGAACATGCATACTCCTCATGAAAAAAGGTGCTCCCTAGAGCATTTGTAGCCTTCACCTGAAAGACAAAATACCTTGTAATAATAACAACGAAACCATAACTTTTATAACGGTGTGCAAATATAAATATATGCTTATATATATTATAGCCTTTCAAACTCAATTCAAATCTTGTTCACTGTTTGGAAATATTTTGATGGGAAAATATTCCATTGTGTAAGATTTGCACTGTAAGCTTGTAAAGAAAATTGTGAGGAAGGAGATGATCCTCTGGTTGCCAACTTGCTTTCACAGGTTTCCAACTTGCTTAAAAATCTTAAAATCTATATTAATACAAGGTTGTATTTTGGGTTAGTTTCTCCCCAAGCTTACTAATAAGTACTGTGATAAAGAAGTTCTTCCTGCTTGTTATGACAGAGTTAAAAGAAACAGGGATCCGTCTTACTATTTCCAGAAGTTTCATTGCAAATATGAAGACAAGTATTTTGTATAATCCATGAAAAGAAATTAGAACAAAGACTGAAAAATCCTACCATCCGTATCAGTGTCACTGCATATTTCAGATTCAACACCTACCTGCTTAAATATAGCATTAATAAGAACAGCCGTAGGATCATAGAATATGCTGAGTTGGAAGGGACCCAACTCAGGATCAGGATCGAATCTCACTCCTTTGCCTGCACAGGAGACCCCACAGATCACACCCTGGGCCTGAGAGCATTGTCCAAATGCTTCTTGAACTCTGTGGTCAGGCTGGTTCTGTGACCACTGCCCTGGGGAGCCTGTCCCAGTGTCCAGTCACTCTTTGTGCGAAAAACCTTTTCCTGATATCCAACCTAAACCTTCCCTGGCTCAGCTTTAGCCAATTCCCTCCAGTCCTGTCATTGATCATCAGAGCAAAGAGGTCCTCTTCCCCTCATGAGGATGTTGAAGACTGCAATTAGGTCTCCCTGACAAGTTTATAATTTCATATTAAAACCCTCACAAATTTAACAGAATTATATGCAGAAACTACCATACTTTAGAAAAGAGTAAATCAGATTTTAATTTTCATTAACTTTTTTTTTATTTCATTTCTTCTCTTACAAATCTTGCAGAAGAGTTTTGACCATAATACTCTTAAAATAGATCTTCTGTCATTCATTTTTCCTCTAGCTTTTGGAATTCTGTAAATATCTGTAAGTATGTGATCAGAAGAAACAATCAAAACAGGAGAAAATCCATATATATGTATATATATATATATCAGAGTAACAGTGCTGCCAATTAGATTGCTTCAGTTGCAGTTAGGATATCCTAATAATTTTCATAAACAATAATTATTATTTTTTCAATAAATCTCCAGTTAGAAACCTGCTAATTCCAACTGTGAAGGAATGTGAATGGACGGAGGTTTCATTTTTCATTTTTTTTTTTTCATTTTTTGTCTGCTTTTGAAGTGTCGTAATTAACTTTTTAACAAGAACATTTTTTTCTTTTTGCACACAGTTTTTAACTCGAATGGATGGTGCCAAAGAAAGTTCTGTAGAGTAAAATAGAGAATGTGTAGTGATTGAGAAAAACAGATTGTAAAGTATATTCTTCCACACTGTGAAATCCTAATGATGACAGATTGCTGTCATCATTAGAGAGTGAGCTCTGCTATTTGCCAAAATGATTACACAGCTCTGACAAATAACCTGGAAATATTTCAGCAAAGAATATTTGAGGCAGTAATATATTTCACAACAAAAATATTTGTGTGTATATTAGAACATATAAAGCATGTCAGGCTTGATAGCTCCACATAAGTTTTCAGCTGTGCCGATCTGTCAATTTTCTTTAGCTCCACAGGCAACTATTAAAATCTCCCTCCAGCAAACTTCACTTTTCCCACTGATACTATTTTACCAAGAATCATGCATCCTGATCTTGCTCAGCATCAGCTCTTCCTTTTCTATTTTCTCACCACCCACTTCCCTTCTTACTTTCAGACATCCATCTTATAACTTTAACACTGTAGGTGTATGGCTGAATTGTATGGAGAAGTGAGTTATTTTTAACCCATTGTCTACACTTTTGTGTCCTGTTTAATTTTGAATTTGTGTTGGTTTAAAAACAGCAGTCACCTTTATAAAATTTAAAAAGATAAGGACCACTACATGTGTTTATATTTTCAACCTTACTCATCTCTTAATTTTTCTTCCTTCTGATTTCCTTCTTCCTTCATGCCATCTGTTTCTAGTTTTAAAGTATTTTTTCACATGTTTTAATTAGTTAGGATTTTTATTTCTTTTACTTGAATGTTTCTACCAACACTTACCTCAGTAATATTGGTTCTGTTATGAAAGAAATATTTTTTCTTATTCTTAATTATGAAGAACTACTGTCACTATTTTGCTGCTGTGACTGTTTCCTACCCAGTTTCCTAGACATTATTTCCACACAACTTACATGTCATGAGAGCATTTGATTTTTCTGCAAAATGCTCCAAATTTCCAATATCAATAACAATTTTATTTGATGTATTGAACTTTGTAATATTATTAATCTATGATTTGTTTTCTCAGAATCAAAACCAGACATTTAGTTTTGCATTTTCTTTGACACTGTTGCAAGAGGAATGGAACTTTCACGGAGTAGAGCAAAATTAGTAGGATTCTTTCTAAGTAATTTTCAACTCTACACATGTGAATGCAGAAAAAGATCAGAAAAAATGTCTAACCCAAACTGAGTTACAGATGGTTATGATCCTATTAGTGAGAGATGCCTCTGCCTGAATTAAGGTGCAAATATGACCATATGTGGAAGTCAACAATATAGATTTTATTTACTGGTAAATGTGAGGCAGAGAGATAAAAAGAAAGATGAGAGGGACTGAGAGGTGGGGGAAGAGAAAGAGGGGATAGGTCAAGCCAAAGATCACTGGGGATCCAGCAGTGTCATGTCGGTCCTTCTTCACTCTTTCTAAACCAGAGAAAATCATCTCATGGCAGGAGATTTCTATCCTAAATAATAATTTATTTTATGTTGCACTTAAAAAAAAGCAATTTTCAAAGTGATTTGTTTCTTGAACTGATTGATATGTCAATCAGTCACCTACAATCAGGCCTGGACCTACTGCAAGTTAGGAAGAAAAAGAAAAATTAATCTGACATTAGCCAAAGTAAGTCATGAATGTGCTCATTCTCTGGTGCATGCTCTTATGTTGTGTCTGGTATTTTTTAGGATTTATAGTAATATAAATAATATATAAATTTATAATAATAATAAATAATTAAATAATTTCGATATCGTAAGTCCCTTTGGCACTTAAAGTTGTAATCAGTTAGTGATCCAGGACACCATATTTATCATCATTTATCTATACCCATTCCTTTGTTGATGCACAACCAGTAACTTGTAGTCAACCATTGAAAACAGTGATAGAAACACACCACAGAGCTTCATTTTTAAGCACAAATTATATAGAAAAAGTATTTATATAAATGAAAAGTGAATACTATTATCAGTGAGCAAAAGCATGTCCTACAGTATGGAATAACTACGATAACTATGGGGATAACTGTCATCACATAAGCAGCAACCAGCTGGAAGCAAGACAAAGTTTCAGTCATTTGAATGACCAAATTTCAACCCCAAAACAAAGGTAATGAAAGGAACAGAGCCAGCAGGACAAGCAGGAATCATATGATGTCTCAATCATGAGAATACAATGGGCTTTGCACTGGTAATTAAATATGAACTCACAAAGTGGTAAATAGGAATATTCTGATGGCCTTGTTTACAGGGCTCAGTGAGTGATTTCCTCTGGAGTTAATGCAACAGTACTCTATATAAGTAAATTGTTCAGGCTAGAATAGATGAACAGTAGGCATGATTTGTTTATAAATAATGTTAGTTGCTGGCAAAAAAAAACCCAACATGCTCGCTATTGGAGTTTAAGATCAGGAGTGTTTGGATAACAGAGAACGCTATTTGGACTTTGTTTATTTCTGTTGTTTTATAGTGCATATCAGTCACACCATTTGTAAGATTTTAATCTTCAAGGTCCCATATATTTATGCAAAATATATTAATTCATTAATTATTAATAAAGACAAAAATGTGATCCTGTAATCATTAACAAATTGAAACAGTATCTTTTTTTGGTCTCAGAAAATTAAGATGCAGATGAGTAACTAGTCAAAATCTATTATTCTCCATGTTTAATATGAGAAGTGTTACCATGGTGATTGTAATCTTGCCGTAAAACTACAAAAATGCACAAAATTTTGTCCTCTCTTCATGTCTAAATCATAAAACTATTCCACTGACTTAACAACAATTTCACTGGATTTTTAACTTGAACAGGCTATGTTTTATGTTAGCAAAATATCTTTATTGCTTATAGCTTGTCAATAATTGTGAAAGTCATATCTTCATTGTTTGCATTAACAATTTTTCTTTCTTTTTAAATTTAACACCATTCTTTCTTTCTCAACATTCGTCTACTGAGATTTTTAAATTCATATCTCAATGTATGCTAATAAAGCCACTGGAAGTGGTTTGATCTCATCCAATTTTTGATGATGAAAACTTAAATGGTTTCATTTCATCTTTTTTTCTGCATCACTCATGAGGAGAAATAGACATTTCTCAAAGATAAGTATTTTATTTTCTTTGGGTTGAATGGAAAGGTTACATTTAAATCTAATGAACTAGTCCTTAGATTGCTCCTTTAGACAAATGAAATGAAACCCAAACTTCAATGATCACATAAAAAAAATCTGTGAAGTTGATTTGACTTGAATTAAAAAATTCACGCATATTTCAATTATATGCTAAAAACTCCATTAAATTTTCTTCAATATGTAACATGCAAACAAGTTAAAATATACTGTTATAGAGGACAACCACAAAAATATCCCTCGATGTGCCTGGATTTCTGTATTTCTGAGTGGTGTTTTTGTGTATTTTTGCTCAATGGATTTTTTTTCCCCACTGATGTAATCATCTAAAGTGAATGGAGGATATTAACGTCTAAATAAACTTACAGAAGAAAACTTTTCAAAAGACAGCTGTATCTAATTAATAGTTCTATTTCATTAAATATTTGCATCACAGATTACATAGCTTTGCTTTTTGGGGTGCATATACAAATGCTTGAGATGATGCTATTGAGCACCTTTGAAAACTTTTGCTTCCCTGCTGTTCCTTCTCTTGTAATTAATTGAGCTCCATACTGATTTTTTTAGTTAATGTTCTTTATGTTTAATGATGCAGAGAAATACTGATAATCGTTTGCTTTTAATACCTAGCTCTCACAGGTTTGTTAATAGCAATGTCTGCAGGACAAGAGCTGCAGTCAGGAGAATGGAATATCAGGAATGTGATGGATCTACAAAAATTATTTATTTTAATTTTTTTTTTTAAATCATCCTCATAATATATGCAAATTCAAAATCTGCAGGAAGCTATTAGAAGATTCTCAGACATTCAACATTTAAGATTAAATTTGAGGAAGTTAATTCAATATTAGCAAGGGCTTCAATGACCTGTGAAGCCATAATGAAGTAAGTAAAAGTGTCCTACGATGAAGGTTTTTGGTGTGCAACTACATATAGAACTGGGATTACTGTACTAGGTTGTTACAGGCTTGAGGTCTGGCAAGAAGCTCTATTGTTTCCCCGCTTATTTAGAGGTAAGCAGATTTTAGGATTTGGAAATTTTGAAAAAAAAAAAAATTTTTGCATTTTCCATAGGAACTACAAGTGAGATATGGTAAATGTATATTTTTATTTCCTGCAGAGATTACTTATTTTAAATGAAAATGCATATAATTATCTGATAGATAAATAAACAATAAAATTTTTAATGCTCAATGATAGCACTTTTTTCTGAAGTTGGGTACATTAGTTAGGAAGAATGAAGTTCATAATATACCATACATACAAGTTTATTTTTTTTTTTTACTATTATTTTCATTAATCAAGATAAATTGAGTTTATTTTTATCATTATTTAACCTGAAATAGCAATGAAGTACTATGCAACAGCTCACTTCCTCCCTGTCTTTGAGGAGGAGAATCAGAAATAGAAGGTAAACCTTGTGGATTGAGATAAGGGCAATTTACTAACTGAAAAAAAAAAAAAAAATTACTGCTAACAGAAGCCA
>WEIU01022734.1:5611-26572 GCA_013389925.1 Aegithalos caudatus | reverse complement strand
TAACAGAAGCCAAGAGAAACAAGTGATGCACAGCTCACTATCCACAGAGTGATGTCCAGCCCATTCCCAGCAGCGATTGGTTCCCCTTCAGAGAACTCCCTCAGTTTATACACTGGGGATGATATTCCTTGTTGTGGAATTCTCCTTTGGTCAGTTCAGGTCAGCTGTCCTGGCCATGCTCCCTCCCAGCTTTTTGTGCACCTCGTCACTGGCAGACACTGAGCACAGCTTAGCAACAACTAAACCATCAGTGTGTTATCTGCATTCTTCTCATACTGAATCCAATAGCCCTGTACCAGCTACTAAAAAGACAATGAACTTTGTCCCATTTTAAACCAAGATACTTTTATTAGTGTATACGATGTAACTTTTGAAACTTGTTATGGTTTTATTCTAAATATTAACTTTCTCATTTTCTGAGGTTCTTTAAGTGGCTTATTTACCATCTAAACTGCAGTATCTGAACAAATCAGGNATAATATACCATACATACAAGTTTATTTTTTTTTTTTTACTATTATTTTCATTAATCAAGATAAATTGAGTTTATTTTTATCATTATTTAACCTGAAATAGCAATGAAGTACTATGCAACAGCTCACTTCCTCCCTGTCTTTGAGGAGGAGAATCAGAAATAGAAGGTAAACCTTGTGGATTGAGATAAGGGCAATTTACTAACTGAAAAAAAAAAAAAAAAATTACTGCTAACAGAAGCCAAGAGAAACACGGGATGCANACAAGTGATGCACAGCTCACTATCCACAAAGTGATGTCCAGCCCATTCCCAGCAGCGATTGGTTCCCCTTCAGAGAACTCCCTCAGTTTATACACTGGGGATGATATTCCTTGTTGTGGAATTCTCCTTTGGTCAGTTCAGGTCAGCTGTCCTGGCCATGCTCCCTCCCAGCTTTTTGTGCACCTCGTCACTAGCAGACACTGAGCACAGCTTAGCAACAACTAAACCATCAGTGTGTTATCTGCATTCTTCTCATACTGAATCCAATAGCCCTGTACCAGCTACTAAAAAGACAATGAACTTTGTCCCATTTTAAACCAAGATACTTTTATTAGTGTATACGATGTAACTTTTGAAACTTGTTATGGTTTTATTCTAAATATTAACTTTCTCATTTTCTGAGGTTCTTTAAGTGGCTTATTTACCATCTAAACTGCAGTATCTGAACAAATCAGGGTCATACATAACTATATGCTTTAAGTCAATCTTCTGGTATTCCTAAGAGGAAATTCCTAAATCTGCATTGCCAATATGCATTGTCTCTCATGTTTCAATAGCAATTATATTGATTCTAAAGTGAATATAATAAGCTCTTGATTGTCCTCTTTATGGTTTTATACAACTAAATCTGTGTTGATACAAATAGTGGTTGTTGTCTTCCCAGGCTCTATTTATTCTTTGAGGGTTCTTGACTTCATTAAAGCTTAAATTTATTGTTCAATTAATCATTAGTTAAAGCAGGACAGTGAAAATTATTAGGATGTTCCAAGTGCAAATTAATAGTTGCAACAGGCAGAATACAATCTTATTGCCATGGTTATCAAAGCTCATGATGGGTTGGAAAATCCAGATGTTGGTCTTATTCCCATTAGAGCATTTACAAATGTGATTGTCCACACAAACAAGTATTACAATGACTAAATGACTGTTTATTGAGTTTCATAAGAATAAAAATAAGGACTATGTGTTGCCTAGGCACAAAATGTATGATTATATAGATACTCAAATAAATATTATAAAAGAAAAATAGACACACAGGAACTAAGCAAAAAAGACTGAACTTATATTCCTCAGTGATTTTTTAAGTTTATACAATAAAATGCTACAATACAAATTTTTTGGATCTCTTTTATGAGGACTTCCTTAGGTCACTGATAGTTTTAATATTATATAAGGAGTCAGAAAGTTAGCAACAAAATAATGTGGAGTGATTAAAAAGTTAAATACACTTGACACCGAAGATTGTAATGATCTGAATACATGAGACAGCTTTTCTTTAAAATAATAATAGTAATTGAGATAATTATCTATATTTTAAAAAATTACTGCCTTGTGTGAAATTTCTTTCTTGTGTAAGCAAAAAATACTATTAAAGCATGTACAATCACGCATCTATCCAAACATTACTAATCAAATATTTTATTTATTTCTGTAGTAATGCATTTGAAAATATCAGCGAATAAATGAAAAACATATTTAACCTGTTAAAGAAAGAGGGTGACAATGAATACTTCACTAAGTAGAAACACGACTAATTCTTTTGTTATTATTAAAACAACAGACAAAATATAATTTGCTTGCTAAATCCCAGTTGAGGCATGTTTGTGTAGATTACAATGGTATCTCAGAGACTGTAGTAAAAAGCTTGTGATTAATTTAAAGCTATTGTTTTTCTTCTCTTTTCTCTGCATTGGATGACTAAATTCCATCTCACAATAAAAAAGAAAAAAGACACCATGGGTCTGGTTCTTGGAGTCAAACAAAAATTTTTGTCAAGTGGGTGTGATTTTTGTTATAGTATTATTCAAATCACTCCAACTGAGGATTATATTATAATCATTTATCCCTGTAGTCCTTGCAGTGCTTAAACAAACACCCCAATCAGTCATCACAAGGTTTAACACATTCACCCCTTAGGTGTTGTGTTTCCTGTTTGCTCCTGAGGTGGTTGCAGCTCTGGTTAGGCCTCCTTGGGAATTATGGTATTTAGACACCCAACAGCACAATCAGCAACAACAAAAGCAGAAACTCATGAGGAAATACAGGACAAGAAAGTATGGGATGTGACATAGGCATTGAGCACTCTGCATTGTCTGCTCTACATGAAACTTCAGAACAACCGATGCACCAGTAACTGCAGTTCCCAGCTGTGGTCTCCAGAGACTTGGCAAATTGACTCTTGCTGGCTTCTGCTTCTTTTTTCTATCAAGAAAGAGAAAACTGCACAAATTACTGAAGAATAACAAGAAATCCTTAAGATCTCAAGTCTCTGAAGTAAGGAACAATAAGATTTCAGGAGTGCCGTTTGCATCTTTTTGTCAAGCAGTGTTAGATTTTATAATATATTTATCATCTCAAGATGTTTCTGTAATATGACTCCCACCAGATTCTGATATGGTAAGTATTTATGTAGAGCAGAAAGGACAGTTTAATTTATCTTCTGTCATTCCAAGTACTAACAAAAATGTTTCTATGTCATGCATAGTTGTACACAATGTAATCTAACTAAAATCCACAGTTATGCCAGCATCTTGAGCATATTCCTAATTTGCAGAAAATGCCACTTGGTCTTCTGGCAAACTAAATTGTTCATAGACAGTATTACAAATGGTAAGACAATGAAAAAACATGATCTCTGAGAAACGATCAGTTTTATTTAGATGAGAAAAGACTGGGAAAAGTTTGCCATATATTCAATGTCTTCACAAAACCAACAGTGAAAACTAGTTCTTGTGTGCTGTGTGAGCTTCATTGAAGTAAATTTAATTTGAGAGACATTTCTCTGTTTTCAGAAGTCTGAATCTTGTGAATTCTGACATTTCTGGGCAACCAAAACATGATTTGAACTCCTTCACTATGCCTATGTGTGGTGGTGATGTGGTGGTGTTGGATTTGTTTTATAAGTTTTAGAATAGTTGTAATTGTAACTGTAGTTTAGTAGCCACTTTAGGTGGGCCCCTGTCTTGGAATTTGTTCTTATCAGAAATTGATAAGAGTTTCCAAGACAACCCAGGCTTCTGCCCAGAGACTGTCTTTCATTGGTCCCTCCCCAGGATGATTCCCTACCCATCCTTTCCAATGTATCTTTCCCCCTCTGTCCATCAATCATCTTCAAGGTCCAGAGGTTCAGCCAGTGGTTGGTGGATCCCCAGGGGACCCCTCCCCAATTTAGCTTGATTTGTTCTTGTTTAGGTAATTCAGCTGGCATTTGCCACCTTTGTTTGTTTTATTGGTTTACAACTTGTATCCACCCCTTGAATTGTGCTGGACAAAAACCCCCTGCAGCTCAGGTTCGGGGTCTCTCTCTGGAGGCACTGAGCCTGGGGCCAGGGGCTTCCCCTGTGATCCCTGAATAAAACCTTTGCTCCCCAAGCCTCAATAGAGTCCCCTCTTTCTAACCACGGCCATGACAGCAAAGGTAACTGTGCTGCAGAGCCAAGAACCCACACAAAGGTTCTGTTGGGGTGCAGCCAGGGCTGCTGGGTGGTCAGCCAGGCAGGGCTGACCTCAGAGACAGAGCTGTGCACTGCAACACCTATGTCTATTACTTAACACAAGAAACAGTTTAAAATTACCATGACACAAAATAGCACCAGTAAAATCTTCATGACTGACAATAACAACAATACACCCTATTCAGATTTAATCCTCCTCAAAGTAACTTAGATGATCATCAAACATAAGAATTGCAAACAATGTGGAAATAAGTAAACAGGCCAGGTTCCTCTTATGCAGGAAGAGTAGATAACGACTATGAATAATGGACAATATTCTAGTCAACCTAAGTATAAATTTGTACTTGCAACAGATATCTATCTGTATCATATATCTATATCTATATCTATCTATAGATAGACATAATATGTATATTTCAATATAATTTTAAAATCAGACATTTTGTATTTGTGATACAAATGTAAAAGTCCTGTAAAAAGAATTTAAATGCATTTCATTAGAAAATTTTTGTTTATTTCAGGATTTCCATCTTTTTTCTTTTAAACACTATCTCTCACAGTCTCTCAGCTTAAGTTTGATGAGTGCAATTTCATTCCTAGCAGATTTAGTAATATACTTTGAAGTAAAATATAAATTTATACACTGGAGTTTTTTTCCTTTTTTTTCACCCCAGTAATACTAAATTTCATATTAACATAAATTTCCTTTAGTTCTTATCCTGATTTTCTGGTTCCTCCCTATCTTATTTTGTGATTACTGTTTTAAACAGGACCTTTACCTCTTAAAATTCTAACTGCTACTTTGCGATCTGGATTCTATTGCTTCCATTTCCAGTTGAGATCTAGGGAGGAAGTCTGTGATGAAGAGTTTTATCACTGTTCTGTGTTTTACCTTACCACTGTTGTTGGCACTTCTAGGTGAAAATAAATATGATGGTAACAATAAAAATACACATAACTCCAGTTCTGCCTGATTCACAAGGTTTCATGCCTGGGCCTGAGGTATGGTTCTGTGTCTACCCTTCTACGACAGCTTTTATTTAGGTATCAACAGTTCAGTATACACATTTTTCATTACTATAAACTAAAGTTTAATTACAAAAAAAAAAAAAATTAGACAATAGTTACTTGTCTTCTGGACAAAAGCTGTCACAGCTACCAAAGTTACATCATACCAATAAAAAGTCAAAGGCCTTTTGCTAGTATTGACAGAAATAATATTTCCTATACTGTATGATGTATGCTCAACAGATTAAACTGAAAAAAAATTTTCATGATCCATTCCCTGTTATTCACAGTTATTCAATTTTTCGAATTGAGTTGCTCAAATATACTGCATAAATTTGGTGAAGACAAAAAATATTTGATAAAATTTGGACTTGAGAGTCTTGAGCAACAAAAAGGAGACTGAGAAATTAAAGAATATGAATAACAAAGATCTATTCTTTTTTTAAAGGCAAACATTATAATCAAATTAGTAATTAATGACTAAGCTTTGGCATCAAATTGATGATATACTGTTTCTAGGAAGCAGGAATAACCATATTTTGAATTATCTATAATCCCTGGGTTTTTCCTTTAATATTATGTATACTTCCAGAAGCTTTAATAGTTGTCTTTTTTTTTTTTTTTTTTTTTTTTTTTTTTTTTTTTTTTTTTTTTTTTTTTTGTACTTCTTTGACATTTTCTATTTTTATTAATGAAAACCAGAGTCTTGTACAACACACTTATGTTGTTTATAAAATGTTTAATTTTTCTTTCTCTTAAATATTCAGGTATATCTGTAGAGATTGCATGTAAGCATAACACTGAGAGCACATATTATGAAAGTAGCCCTTTTCAGTATTATAGTTACATTTTAGACAAAAGCCCTATTTGTGAGTTTGTGCTGGAAACAAAATGTAATTTGTATGCATTTTGGTAATCAATTTTCCATCTGAAAATCAGTCAATAGCTACATTAAGTTACTGATTTTTTATGATGCCACATAACACCAATGAGTGTGGTGCTTCTTCTTTCACATCAATCACTTGGGAAATTCATAAGAAATTTAGTGATATTTCTATAACCGCTATAGTTTCATTAGTTATCAATAAACAATATAAATTACAGAATATAACATATGAGGGAAGAGAACATCAACATTGTTTTGGGTAGTGATAGCTTCAAGAACATTAACAAAGGATCAACATTAATAATGTTTCTTCCTTACCCCAAGACAAAATAAACATATTTGGTTTACTTCTTGAATGTTCAGTGTCTGGGGTAGCTTTGATATTAAAGAAAAGATAAATGACATGGAAGAATTACTAAGTTTAAAAGCTGCTTCATCAAACACAGAATCAATAACTTTTCCAGTGACAGAATATCACTAATACAAAACAGGGAAGAAAAAAAAAAAACAAGACAGATTCCATTTCTATGCCTTAATTTCTTCCTGGCAAGGGTGCTCTCTATGTCCCTTCAAAATTCCATTTTTTTCCCTTTTTTTTTAATACATTCAATGTGTTAGAAATAAAAGGATGGAAGAGAATCATAATCACAAAATAAAAATTGAATCATACTATGTCACAATGGGATGCCATAACAGCGTAATTATACTACTGCTCTGCACATAATATTAAAATTTAAAGAATTACTAATAAACTAAGTTTTGAACCTATTTATTGAAGTAAATTAATACCCTAGTTCATGAGGTTAACATCATATATTTTTGCTCCTAATTTGAAAACAGGTGTAAGATGCAATGCTATTCTGATCCTTACTCAGCTTCCACAAAATGGGAGATATTTTTACCTGAATCTAGATAAGATTCAGTCTGTCACAGAACAGAGAAAAAAATATATGCTGGAATATATTTTAATTAAATTGTAAAGGTTTAGTTGTATTGAATCTTTCTGGTTCAGTAGGGAGAAATATTTCTTAAACCTTTAGAACATTTCAGAATACAATTAGGTTTGTTTTATTAATTCTATTTGTCTATTTTTCTGTCCTACAGGAACAGATAGTTCAGACACGTTTTATTTTCTATATTTTATCCTCTTTAAATGTAGCTACAACACAAGCTGTTCTCTAGCATCGCAATGTTAAAATAACAATAATTTACTTGGAACAAGTTGTTGAAGATAATTATTTTGCTGAAGTTCGTGAAGAAAGAAGTAAGCTAGTGACAGATTGCTACATATTTGTGGATTATTTAATTTTTGTACCTGAATTTACAATGGTGACCTTTTTGAGATATAGAACAGAACTTCTGCTTACAAGAACTGTCAGACTAACAGCAATAGAAGCACATATTATGTGGCAGCAGTGTCAAATCATTGACTCCTTTGTTCTAAGGAACCTCACCTCTATTGGAGATTGTTCAGTGAGTTGAGATCATTTTATGTTCATAATCATTCCTGTTTAGGGTCTTTTTTATATTGCTTTTTATTTTATTTTTTTTCCAGCCTGCTGATCCTTATTCTAAATCATCTCTCTTGTAAAATAGTAATGCTACACATTAGGAGGGCAGTGGATCAAAACTCCATCGAGATGTGTGATCCTCCCATAAAATGATAAAAAAACCCCATAAAATTTATGCTGGAATTGTATGTGAACCAAAATAAAATTAAAAATAATTTTAAAAAATCATAGCTAACACTTCTGTCCAAACTGTTTAATATGCTTATTAGAACAGACATTACAGAATTACATTAAGAATGTCATAATCTACCTTAGTGCCAAATTTAAATTATACAGTTAGAGTAGCAGAAAAAATATAGAAATTAGAAATGAAGAAATTTAATGGTATTTTTCTAAAATGTTTCTGGTTTCTTATGCAGATGTAGGCAGGTATAAACAACTCCAGAATTTCATTGTGTCAGGCAGAAAATAGTATCAGGAAAAGATTTTAAAATTTACAATGCTGTGAAGAGTTATTGTGTTTTTGCTTTAGCCACAGGTATTAGATTGTCAGTAACACAAACCAAAGTTCTTCTACTCTTCTGGCACCAGAAAAGTAGCAGGAATGATTTAGGTTACAAAACAAGACAGAGGAAAGAAACCTAAATTAAGAGGTCAAATACACTTTAAAACACTACACACCTGGGCAAATACAAAACTCTTCCCCCTGCTCTCTCCCCCCTCTAGTAAATATCCATAATTTAAGGGAAGAAAAATAAATAAAAGAGGAAGGTCATTGTTGGCTGCCACTTGGTTCAGGTGAGCTAAAAAAAACAATAAAATATTCCCCAGTTACAGTTTAAAGAGTAAGTAAAGAGCATAGTAAAATGTAAACGTGGTGCAGTAAAATTTCAAATAAAAGTTTGTATGGAATTTGAAAACTGTCTGTGTAAAGAAGTCTATAGAGTTTGATCCACTCCATTAAAAAAAAAAAAACAAAATCAAAAAACACACTAATATTGCAGCTTGTTTCACTAGGGAAAAAATATTGAAGGCAAAGTTTGCTGTGGACATGAAGAGCTGAAGACATCTGATTTAATAATTTCATAATTATTTTTTATGATTTAATAATTGTAGTAATAACTAGTAACCAAAAAGCTTAGATGTGTAGAGATGGCTCATACGTGCTTGATGTGTGAAAAGTCTAGGAGGGATAGAAACACTTATGCTTCAGTGCATGCACTCACTAGTCATTAAGTACTTGGAGGAAGAGAGTTCTGTGAGCAGATTATTTTATAATTATTTTTTTTAATAAGGATTGAGAAATGGCAGATACCAGAAATAAAAAAGAAAGTTGGACAAAACTGACCTGATATGGAACCCTATTTAATTTTTTGATCGACGCTTTTGATAAAACACTTTTTGATAAATTATTGTATAAAAATTAGTCATTCAAAAATATATATATTTTTTCATTCTTCTATTTCGCCTTAGAGGGATGCTTTTACACAGTAGTAGCAACTTTGTTAAATACCTTTATTTAATAATAAAAAAGAGACTGTGCAAGAATCAGAATAATTATTTTTAGAATATCTCTGATATAAGTCAGGTAAAGACATAGAAAATTCCATTCAACTAACTCTTTTCCAGGTCACTGATGTCAGAACTCAGTAGAAGAAAAAAAATCCCTAGAATAGACAGAGCATATAAACAATGGGCTTCTCCTCAGGAAACTGATCTGCAACACTGAAAAAGCAGCTATTAAGGAGAAAGACGTAGATGTATAATGGAGGAACATGTCTTTGAAAATGTCTTCACTTGGTAACCCACTTCCTGCTCTCATTTGTTAGTAAAATATCCAGGACCTCAGAGTAGTTTAATTCATGAGACCAGAACTCCCCACTGGTATTAAAATATTCTGATATTTATAGTCAATCTACAGCAAATTTCATCTAACCCACATAATCTTTAGCAAAACAAATAAACAATTATATAATTAAGCCTATCAATGAGATATTTCAATCACACATTATGTCCAATGTGCATCACAGGTTTGTTATAATACTAGACATATGTTCAAGTATTAAAAAAAGATACATAATATGATGGAAGGTTTTTTGGGTTTTTTTTTTGTTTTTTTTTTTTTTTTTTTTTNTGTTTTTTTTTTTTTTTTAATATTGGTAGTACTGAGTTTCTGTTGAGATAGCTATAGTTTGTTTCCCTATCAAGCAATTTCCAAAGCGTAAGTTCTACTTAAATGAAAACTATAGCCAACTTTCTTGGTTAATGAGATTCCATGTTAATCCCCCATGCTGCAAATCAATTATTTAAAGCCTTTCACAGCTAATGAATCATATAGTACTTTCTGATTAATGCCAACAAGCTAGTTGTAATGCAGTGAAGCAATCAACAGTCTTAACCACTCTGTTTTAAGAATACTTCTCTGTGGCTAAAGAGGAAACGACAGAATATTTTAAAATAAAATATTTTTGCCTAAGAAAAACAGAGAACTCAAACTGCAGCAGAGAATATATTATGCTTACTAGTAATGGACTAAGAGGTAATACATGTTAATTGCAAATTCTGCAATGCAATAGTCAAGTATCAATGCTTAGCATTTTTCAGGGAAACCTTTTCTACAGAAGCATGTATTATACTGATGGTTTCTCACTAGATGTTGAAGAAATAAAGTACTGGTACTATAGCAGAAATATTAAATGTTGTGGATATTTTATTAAATTAAGTAATGTAAGTATGTTGTTTCTCAACTTATCTGTGGTGCATGGTAATTGATATTTTGGAATTCCTCTGAGTGAGATTTTCTCAATAATGTATGTAACAATGGTATGTTATTGAGGAAAGAAGTTTGGGATAATAAGGAAAAAAAGATTACATGGTAAATTACTAGTATCCAGGAAAAAAAAAAAGTCATTTAAAAGAGATAAAATTTACATTTAAAAGACAAGGGTTTAGGTACTATGCTACTTTTGGCTAGGAAAGAGGTAGATTTTTTCTCTGTGGCTTTTATGGGACTATGTTTTGGGTTTGAGACCAAAACAGTGTTAACAACATAGAGAGCAGACCACTTTGTGGGGTGTCTGGAATCAATAGCCCTAGGGGTAGTAACAGAGCACCACCAAGTGCAGTGGACAGATACAGAGTGCACAGCAACAGGATGAAGGTCCTGAACACCTATAGTGTTGATGACATTATTATGGGGTGTTTCATGCTTTGTCCCGAGCCAGTAATCAAGCACAACACAGCCATTTGCTCACTTCCTCACCAAAAGGATCAAGGAAAAAATTGGAAGGGTAAAAGCTAGGAAACACATGGGTTGAGAGACAATTCAATAGGGGAAGCAAACAAAGAAAACCAAGGAATTAATTTACTGATTCCCATGGGTAGACAGGTGTTCAGCCATCCCCAGGAAAACAGGCCCCATCACAAACAATGGTTACTTGAGAAGACCAACACCATCATTCCAAATGTCCCCCTCTTTCTCCTTCTTCCTCACACTTTATATGCAGAGCATGATGTCACATGGTCTGGAATATCCCTTTGGCCAGTTTGGATCACCTGTCCTTGCTGGGTCTCCTCCTAACCTCCCATGTACCCCCAACTTCCTTGCCAGCATGGCAGTACAGAAAGCAAGAAAAGGCTTTGGGTATCTGTAAACCCTGCTCAGCAAGAGCAAAATTATCACTATATTATCAGCACTGTGTTCAGAACAAATATAGAACTCAGCCCCATACCAGTCACTATGAAGAAAATTACTCCAGTCAAAACCCAAACATGGGAAAATGCAGATATGTTTGAGAAAACTAAAAAAAAAAAAATAATTTAGATTTTTCTGGAAGGTAGTTTTGCTATAAAACAATTAAAAGTTAGAGGCTTTGGACTCCAGAAGATCTACCATTGACCTCTTCAGGGACCTATGCAAAAGGATCTCATGGGAAAGCACCCTAGCGAGACTAGGGGACCTAGAGAGCTGGCCAGTATTTCAGGATCACTTCCTCCTGGCACTTCCTTCCTGCCACTTCCTCCTGGCACTTCCCACTGCATCTCTTGCGGCACCGTGGTGCTTGAGCAGGAAGGTTAAACTAGGTGCCTTCCACTTATCCCTTCCAATCTTGCCCAGTCTGTGATTCTGTCACCTGTACAGAGATCAGTTTTATGAATAAAATGGCAAGATGAGCATCATTACATTGTAATGGATGTAATCAATATAATACAAGCTACGTCTCTATTAACTCACAAAAAGGAAACAACACTACCAGGAACTTGACGGTTCTAGCGTGCCCCGTCCCGCTGTAAAAGGGGAGTCGGGGAGGATTCTTTTTCATAGATTTCTCAGACAAAAATAAACCTCAAATGTGGCAATATTGTGAAAATAAAATCTGAGAACTCTTTATTGATAAAGAAGGGTAAAGGTTCCTACCGAAGGGGGGCATAGAAAAAGGACCAAAGAGGCGAGAAGAGAGACGGAGGGAGACACAGAGCCCCGAGCCCCGCTGTACCGCGGGCGCGCTGTCGNGGAAGGAGGCCGGGGAAGAAGCAGGACCGCAGGAAGAAAAAGGCGAGGGGGGAAGGAGGGGAGCGAGCTGAGCCTCCGGGCGAGCCCCCGCTCCCTGCAGGATTCCCAAATGAAACGACCCCGGCTTGTGGCGATGCAGTTCCCTGGTTCTATGAGCTAAAGCCGCTCCCACTGCCCGATTTCCCGGGCATTTCTGTCCCGGGCACGGGGGATCTGCCCCGCCGGCAAGGGCGGTCGCTCGCAGCCCGGTGGCGGCAGCTTTCCCTGCCCTGCTCGGCTGCCGGCGAAGCCTCCCCGGGGACAGGGCTCCAGCACGGGCACAGCCCTGCAGCCATTCTTCACCTCCTGGGGGACACGGGTTGGGCATAAGGAAAAGTCAGATTGGTCCCTCTCATGTTAATAAAAACTCACAAATTCTATATGACCGACCAACACTAATTTGGTTTCAATCTTGAGGTATTGACTATTTTTGTTTCGTTTTTAGGGAATGAGTATTGCAAACGAAGAAGCGATAAAATAAATTAAAGCAGTTCCTGAAAGTCACATGGAAAAGAAGCTTCATGTACCCCTTCAAATCAGTGCCACATTATATTGCACATAATAGTCTAAGAGAATAAATAAAGTATTAGGGGCAAAAAATAAAAAAATAAAACAAAACCCCAACAGAAACAAAACTACAAAACATACAGAATAAAAGGGAAACAGGATAAAGACTAGAGCTTTATGTAATGTTGGACACTTGGAGTTACCAGTTGGTGAGTTTTGTCTTTTACTTGATTTTGGAGAAATAAAAAACAAAGCAAGGTGTTAAATATACACAGATCACAGTATAGCCAGCAATGATGATTTATTTATTATGAATACTCAACTGAGATAAAGTATGAAGAATATGAAACTATGAAGATAAAATATTGATCGCAGGGCATTTTAATTTTCCTAAAAAATATTTTTGTATTTATACATGACTATAGGACATTTTCATTTTTTAATATGAAATATTTTTGTGTTTTAAAACAAAGAGATACAAATACATACAGAAATTGAATATCTTTTAGTGATAGTTATGAATAGAGAATCTTGTAGTTAATTTAAAAATATTTAAGAGATTTTGGTTAAATTTTATGCAACTTTATCTTCATTCAGAGAAGGACCTAAAAAGTAAGTATAATAAATGAAAACTCTTCTTAAAATATCTCTTAGGCAGATAGATAAGAAATAGTCAATTAATTCCTTAGAAAGGATCTTCTAGATACCTGAGGTCAGTTCTAGATGTGCACTAATTCATTATTTCCTGTGACTATTTAGGAGTAAAACAAGCAGGACCATTTTGCTTTTAGCAAAATTGCAGTTGTTTTGTGCATACGTGTCACTGGTAGGTATTTGGACCTTATTGTTTTTTCCTTAGTAAAGCAGGATGAATAAAACCAGTAGTGTATTGACGATTGATGGAGAGATGGGAAGACTGATTCAGTGATCAGAATTCGATTTTGCTCAGATTTAACCAAAGCTTATATACCATTTCAGGAAGGTTAATAATTTTCTATTACAAAATCAGATTAAGAATTATACAGGCAACTCATACATTTTAAAACATCTCTTGCTTACAGAGGTCTTGATTGAATCACTTGCTTTCCTGTAAACAGGTTTAATCCCATCTTCTGTAATCTCAGAGTTCTGTTTGCTCCTGCCATGGCATCCTGTGTATCAGATGTATCAGCCATGCTGAGCAAGTCTGTCTCATTCTCTGTCTTGTGTATTGCCACAGTAGTGGTTCATCATCTTTTGTAGAATTGGTAATCTTTAGGCAAATGTCAAAAAAGATCTGGGTAAACTTAATCATTGCAGCACAAAGGAATTAATCTCCCATGTCAGTTATGATGATAATTCAGTCTGGAGTACTTCTATCTCTGGAGCCAGCAACTGTGTGATGGTGGGATGAGAAGAATGGTAAGCAAGGTGGAGGAGCATCACTCTGGTGTCCAGTACTGCTCACATATGGAAGTTAACAGCTTGGATGTGATATCTGCACCAAAGGATTATTTTTGTCTTTCAACAAATTGTCCTGAAGATTCAAAAAGAGAAACAGTGCACGAAAATACAGGCAAGACAGTCTATAGAAGGTCTACACATTAGCTGTGTCATTTACTCTTGAGAAAAACAGAGCACTAGCTCTTAGATAGCCAAAAGACTGCAAGGAAAATAAAAAATAAAATGTTATGAAATAAATGTTATGAAATAAAATGTTATGAAAAGCATTAAACATTTTAATGAAAAAAATTGAAAATATTAAAATTACATTTTTTCAGTGATACTTGCCTCACATTATTTTACTAGTAATTTAAAGTTTTCTATCTAAATTATAACAGCCTTTGAAAAAAAGACTACATATAATTACTTCTTTTGAAAGATATCTTACTTTTTCATGTAATCAGAAAAATCTTATAAATAAATTACCTAAATATTATCAAAATAGTAATGACAGGTATTTTTGGTGTTATTAACAAAGGGAATTTATTAAGTATTAACTTATTAAGTATTAAACTGAGATATTAAGTATGCTAAAATTTATGAGTTAATGTAAAAAATAATTACTTCCATCCCCTTTAAAATTCTTATTGTGCATTTGACCTAAATAAATCTATTATTACAGAACCAATATTAGTGCAAGGATAATGATTACTACTGCAGTTAAGGTAGCTCAGCAAGATGGAAAATAATTGAAACTTCAATAGTGTGTAAAATAAAACAAGTTTGATTCATTCTATGACCATAAAGGAAACAAGGTGTTTTCTCCTCTGGAGTGAATATGTTATACATAAAACTATACCACAGATGCAGCCTTTTAGAGGATTCTGAATTTTCTTGCCTGACAAATTTTTTATAGCTCCAAAGATCCTAGCATTTTTCAAAATGAGTTATTCCTACGAGAGTGAATATTTTAAAGTATATCTAGATGGTGATGGTGTGGGAGGTTGACATTTTGAAGTTTCTACTGACCAGGCAGTAATTTTCAAATAACTTATTAAAAGAATTTAAACTACTAGATTGAAGGACTGAGAAGTAAGCCACCAAAAAAAGTTGCTGAAATGTAAGCTCAAATGGGGTGAACATAGGGATAGAAACTCTTTAAGAGTTGTTTCCCCCTAGGATTTAATACTGACTTGCCATATGGTATAAAAAATGTGATAGGTCTGCACTTATAAGGAACAGTTCCTACAGGGTGACTTTTCTGGAACTGTCAAAATCTGTGTTGTGATGAATATAACTGGGACAGCTTCTTAACATCATGTGAGGGTTTAATATAATCTATGGGTGTTTGCTTTTCTTCCTCTACTAATTTTATTAAATTTATCTGACTGGCAGAAGAGACATCATAAAGCAAGTCAACAAATCAAAACAAAGTCATATGACTACTTTGTGTGAATGATAAGTTATTTCCATACAATCCAAATGTTTTTGCTACTATTTTTGCTCAACACTCACTTATTATGAGCATTCAGATGAAAGAGTGAATCAAACTAAAACTATTCCTTGTTTGTATGGAATCAAGTGTACCTCTGTGTGTGTGAGCCATAAAGTAGTAGAAGGCATAAACAGTGTAATTGTTTGCATATTCATGTGATGCTTTTTAGTAATTAAGTACTGCACTCATACTAACAGATATGCTTATAAAAATTCTCATTACCTCTAGAAGGTATTGTTATTCTCCTTTTTATAAGTATGGAAGTGAAGCTAATTAGCCTATTTTTGCTCTAAAAAGTCTTGAAATGTTTATTGAGGATTGCCCTGAAATTAAAATTTTGCCTCTCAGCTCTTAAGAAAATTGGCTTTTGGTAAAAGTTGCTCAACAATGAGTTATTACACATTTAGCTTTGTTGCTGAGATCTGGATTCTTCCTTTCTTTCTTCCTAGCATCAGAGTGTATATTTGCCAGACAAATATAGAATTGCTTAATCACATATGTGGTGTGATTTCAGAAACCTATGTTAACTTGATTAACTCTGTTAATTGATCACATTCTGAAGAACTGATTCCATTTTGGGTTTATTCTGTATTTATTATGTAAGAATTAGAATATACTGCAGCTCAAACTAAAAGAGGCATTTGCAATGCAGTACAGCTTAGCATACATCTAAAAGTGCAGTCATGCAGCATCACTTCACAAAGATAAAATACATTAGGGCATATGTACTTGTGGCTGAGTGATTGAGACACTTTGGAGTAACACAGATCTGTTAGGATTTTCAGACATAAAACAAGGCCATAAATAAAACCTCTGAAGAAATATTTGCTGTTAATGAAAGTGAATGTCAATAGCACTGAGGTAGTAGTTAGGGGGGGTGTTTTACTGTCTCTAGTTCTATTCGTGTCACCCTGCAACAAAAAGAGCAATTGAAATATAAAATATATGGATTGAAATTTCTTTTAAGGACAGCATTAATGTTATAGGGCCCCTAATACAACTACTGTAAATCCATGTGCATCTTATCAAAATGAAAAAAAAAAAAAAATCAAGTGAATTATTTCATGTATATTTGTTGTTTGTAGACAATTATACCAGTCATGATTGAATTTCTATTTTTAAATTCACTTCTTCAAAAGCATGCTATGGAAAATTTAGAATTATTTTAGCACCCCTGCACAAGATTTCTTTCATGAACTTATCTTTAAGAGCTCCATTGAAATCTGTATATTGTGATATGGTAGGCAGATTCAGACATCATGCAACCTTGCATAGAAATGACAAAATGGTTTTATCAGTATATTCTAAGATTAGATTTCACAATTAAAAATGCCTACCATCTATATCTGCAAGAGAGTTTAGAGGAAACCAAGAAGGAAGAGAGGCTTTCCTTTTATAATCAGTGCAGCATTCCAGATCTACTGAAACACTGAGTGGAATTACATGTTCTTATGTCAGTATGTAGTTTTGTCTCTTAAAATTAATTGGATTCAACTATTCAAGTCAGAGTATATCTGAGCATGAATACATTAAGGATAGAAATTGAAATTCATTATGTTAATGTATCAATGGTATGTTCACCCTGCTCAGTGCTGTTCCATGCCAGATTTGCTGATTGTAAGTAGCAGTATTTCTGTGTTTTTATAATATTCTCTTTGTCTAGCACACTGCTTTCCCAGTCATATGCTTGCTCGCTTCTATTGAGACAGGCAGCACACCTTTCTGAACCCCCACTTTGCACCGTGAACACTTAACCAAAAAAAAACCAAAACCTTTTAGTATGGTATAAGCCAGCAGTAATGATCACAAGATAGTTTCTTTTGGTAAAGGATTGTTTTGTTTTCCTCTGTAAAATAAACTAAATCAATTGCCAAGTATGGATGATCACATATATACCAGAGAGATACCTTCTCACTGACAACTTCATTAATTTCAATTGAGTTACTCTCAGAGATTAATTTGACTCATTAAATCAAAACTAAGTTCTCACTAAAATTAGTTGTAGCCCTCCTGCTTGTCTAAGAAGCCTTAAATATCTAAACTATTATTAGATCAGATAAATTAATTAATATGCTTGAAAAAGTGTCAGTCAAAACATGATTTTTTTTTTGTATTTCCACCTTTCTGGCTGATTGCAATAGCTCCAGCTGAGCATGATTATCTCTGGATTAAAAAAACAACAGTTAAATAGAATGACAGAATTATAGAATCACTTAGGTTGGCAAGACCTTCAAGATCATCAAATCCAACTTACATTTAAAGACAATGGATATTAAGGTCTCTGTGAGAAGACGATGCGATAATTTTTCCTCAGTATTTTGTAGAGTGACACAAGTCTAACTGTGTATTTTTGTTTTATGATCCAAAACTGTTGCTGCTCACAGCTCTGTCTCTGGGGCCAGCCCTGCCTGGCTGATCACCCAGCAGCCCTGGCTGCACTACAACAGTACCTTTGTGTGGGTCTTCTGCAGCACTGATTGCCTCCACTATCACAGCCGTGGTCAGAAGGAGGGGCCTTTTCACTCTCAAGGCTTTGGGAGCAGGTCTTTATTTGGGGTACACAGGGGAATTCCCTGGACCCAGGTTCGGAGCTTCCCCAGAGAGCGAGAAAAGACCCCGACCCTGAGTCCTGGAGGGGTTTTTACCAGTCCAGTTCCAAAGGGGTGGGTACAAGTTAAAAACCAATAAAACCAAGCCATGTAGTACATACCAACATCATTACTTAAACAAGAACAAATCAAGCTAAATTGGGGTGGAGTGTTTTGGGGGTCTACCAACCACTGTCCACGCACTAGACCTTGGGGATGATTTATGGATACAGGGGAGAAGATACATTACAAAGGATGGGAAGGGGATGATCTCAGGGCGGGGGGGTGGACCAATCTGGGCGAAAGCCTGGGTTGTCTTGGAAACCCTTATCAACTTCTGATAAGGACAGGGGGCCCAACTTACAAACTATCTAACCAGCTCAGCTAATATTACAGTTTACAATAAATGCTATCTTAACACTTATAAAATAATTCCACACAACACTACACAAAACTATTTTTCTTTGGGTTGTAATGGAGGGGGACAGCATCTAATGGAATTTTAAAAAGACATGAATGTTAAGAGAAGCACAAAGTGCATTAAGCACTGACATAATATATTATATTTACTATTATTACGTTATTTCTTTATTGAAGTACTCTACGAAGCAGTAGACGACTTAGAAATTATATTCGTGAGACCAATCAAGTTAATGTGTGAATAATATGTGTGGACAACCTGGATGAGGAACTGAGCAGAGAGCAGTGCTATAGAGTTCACATGTGCTTCAAATTTATTCTGTCACTTAGATGCACATTCTTTAAAACCACCTTAAAACACTTTTCCTGAGTATAATAAGTACCAATATGGATATGCGTCTATTAGCATATACATAAAAACATATATACAGATATCTTCATTATGAATAACTTTTTAAAGAAAGGCAGTATTTTCTATTGACTTAAAGTAATAGAAGCTTTTTATATTGCAATGTTTTTGCCCTTTAATTGATTGTAACAAAATTTAGCTAGGACACATTTGGTTGATTTGAACCTGAAATCTAAAGCAAGCTGAGGCATATTCATTAAAATCCATCTATGAAATGCAAACTTCTCCATTCCATTTAAACTGGACTTTTCATCCTTTAGATACTGAGCAGTCTTATCACTTGCTGCAAGTCTCAGTGAGTGAATGTTAGGGAGCATGATGGATATTTATTTGACAGTTATATTTTATTCATGACACATAACAGAATGTATGTGGCTAATGGCCAGGAAATAATCACTCTTTTATTGAATGCATGCATTTAGGTGTTTTATGAAGCTGTTTGAAATCAGATAATTCCCAAAAGAAAACTGGTAGTTCTGCTGCTGCTATATTTCCTAATTCCAGAGGATAATTCAAACTTTTTTTTGCCCATTACTAACTATGATACTAAGAAGATTGTGAGAAATTATAATCTGATAATCTGCTTCTCTGGCAAAAAAAGAAAAAAGGTTTTATAGTTGGTAAAAACACACACCTACTCACATGCTTTCAGAAAAGCTTGTTCTGTACTCACACTAATTATGAATAATAAATTGAGACCAAGTGCTTTATAGTGGACCAGACAACGTGTGAAATTATTGAAACTTGTGTATTATTTAATAAATTAGCAGTTGAGTAAAGGAAAATAATTATTCATATATCATCAGGAAAGCATTAGACAACTTTCTTTTTGTGGTGATAAGTAAAACTGTATTTGACTGAGTTAGAGAGAAAAAAAAAATAGTAAAAATATTTAATTGGGTTTTACAACAAAAGTTATTGAAATTTCATAAAACACATTTTCTAGATGTCTGGTTAATACTACTATTATCCTGTTTTAATAATGAAATGAGACTGATTTAATAGTTTTATTATATTGATTTACATTTTAATTAACTGCGAAGAGTCCATTGTCTTTATTGTATTTTGTTATTTAAAAAGTAAACTCAAATACCTGTCTTCTGTTTTAGCTACTTGTATTTTCTTAATCATATTTCTACAAATGAAGAACCCTCTGAAAACTAGATATGTCATCAAGAAGTTTATTTAAAGACTTACATTGTGAATAATCTTTAGCTTTCTAAAACAAGACTGTTTTAACATTCGGGGGAAAATGCAAGTACATAAATAAATGATACTCACACAAAAGCACACACATAAACACTTAAGGATTACAAAGTGTACTTTCCAGTAATTACACACTCAAAGCTATTTAGTCCTCTCCTCTTAAGCACTGGGTAATTAGTTTTGAGGAAGGTGAAGACATAGGTTCTGGTAACAGCTAGATAAAGAAAAGTCATATTAGAATATGAAACTTCCTTAAAAAGCTTATTACAAAAGATTGTAAATTCCCTCACTGTAAAAGAAATGTCTGTGAAGCCCGTAGAGCCTGACTGAAAGACATAAAGAGCAAAACATAGCAAGGAACACATTTCTGCAGCTGAAGCAAAAGTAACAAAGAATAAAGAATTTGTAGTAAAAAATTACACTCAAATGGATTTCTTGAATTAAGAAAGTAGACTGGAAGAATGCCAGTGTGTTGCATAAGCAATTGTTAGGTGTAAGTAATCATACAATCTGAAAAGAAACAAATGACTATGTATACATGTGATCTTCAGTTAAGGTCATGAAATTGTGGGCCAGACATACTTGATGATCTTTGATTAGCATGCATCTTTCAAACTAATACATTAAAAGCTTTTCTTAGAAAATCTCAAACACACAACTGAAATCAAGAGATTCAATTAGCTGCTTCTCAGAGTTATTTTTCCTCGGAAAAATAAGATTGGTGGGGTGGGTTTTTTTTTTGTTTGTTTGTTTGGGTTTTTTTTTT
>WEIU01022733.1:79267-185482 GCA_013389925.1 Aegithalos caudatus | reverse complement strand
TTTTTTTTTCCCTTTGAAAAGGGTTAATAAACTATAAGATATCATTGCTAAGTAAATGAGTCCTGCACCTTTTTAAGGGAAGAAGATGCTGCTGAAGAACAAGTTAAAAAGAAATGCAGAGGCTGTGTTGTAATGCTAACAGGCAATTAACAAACTCATGGGTGTTAATTATCTTCATACTGTATCATGTTCAATTAGCTCAGCCCCTGCAACAAAGGCAACCATGAGCAATTGCTTTGATAGGCGTACAGTACTTCATTTGTAGTTAATCGGTTTAAGCCTTGCAGTTGCTAGGCTACACCAGTCTCCAGAGGTAAAAAGCTGCACAGATGCACTATGTTTAAATGACTACAGAGAACTGTTTAAACTCAAACCATGTATAACTCTTTATTGATTTTTCAGAGAAGATCTCAGCTCTGATGATAAGGTTTTGATATATTTTCCTGCTACAGCCGGTTCCTTGGAGTATTGCAGAAAAAATCTGTCAATATGCTTCTATTATGATCTCTTGATCTGTGGCTATAAAAACCTTTAGCTGCAGCCCTTATTATAAAATAATGGAAGAAGCGATATTTGATTTTTTCCCCTTTTTTTCATCCTCCCACTCTATAATACATGGAGATTTTTTTTCCCCAGTGCCTCTAGAACAAAATTAAAGTATGTTCCCTGTGTATTTCTGTATTAGAATAATATGGAAGAATTTCTATCACTAATTAATTTGATTGACTCTCAGCAGGAAAGGATCAGCTGTAGCATCATGAACTTTAACAATAACTACGAACTGATGGGCATTTCACATCAATAAGACCATCACTAGCCTCCCTCACCTGTCACCAGGCAGGGAATGAGCAATAACCACCCCCTGCAGATGCACTGCTTAGCTCTTTCTGCCCGATTAACAATTTATAATGGTGATCAAGAAACAGTCAGCGGCAAATCAAGACAACTGTCTGACTGCCTGTTTAATTGGCCTTGTTTGCTTTTTGATAAATGGCTCATGACTGCTATAGGCCTCTGTATTTTGACTTTTAATAGGCCACTGTGATTAGACTACCAACAGATACTAGGTCAAAGCTGAGGGAAGGTGCAAAAAATGTTAATTAATATCAATAATAGGCAATTATTAGTTAGACAGAAGGACCTACTAGCTGCGTGCTCTAATGACTCAGAGCTAACTTGAAGGGAAACAGTGCCAAATTAGCATAACTGTGTATGCAGGCTGCATTGTGGATCCTAGCAAACATCTGTTATGTAATTCAAACAGAATTCTTCCTTTTTGCATGATGCTCACAAAATTATCAATTCTTTTCAGTCATTTCAAGACACTAATGATTCTGTGGGGGTTACTGACCTCACAGTTGGGTTTTGTGTCTGTTCCTCGTATTAAGAGCTAAATTGCAAAAGTTAATATTTTAGGTGTGGTTTTTTCAGATCTCTAAATCAGTAACTCCTGTATAAAGGTCACCAATACTCTAATTGGAGGAATACATGCTGAGCAATCATGTTAGTCCAAGTGCTGCTCTCACTACAAATAACTTTTCTCCCACTTTGTCTCTTTTAGATAAACAAGCCTGCAAAACAATAACAGATACTGAAATATTTGTATGTCTGCTATTTTTGACCTGCTGAATAGACAGGATGCAATGCAATGGCATATGATCAGAGAGCCAAAATTCTTACATATGGGGATGGCACAAAGAAGAAAAGGAGCTCCTTTGACTCTGATGGGTCTACTTTTCTGTGATGGTTTCGAGGATGCTGGGTGTGTCACCTTCATTGCCAACACAAACAGACAAAGCACACCCAAGGGCAGAGGAAGTACTTCATTTACAAGTGTTTTTATAGAAGGGTAATGGTCCTAGATTTTAGGGGATCCTTTATTCTTACAAGCTTAAACTCTAAGAGAGATGAACTCTTGTGATGTAGAGGTTAGAGAAGACTTAGTTGAGAGTGTAATATCTTGTAAGTAGTTTAGGGATTTTTTTCTCTTCACTAAAATGGTCAGAAATCCTTTACAGTAAAGAGTGAGTGACAATGAAGCTCTGATACAGCTTTACTCTGGGTGTTTCTGAGGCAACTGCAGTGCCCACTAATATGGCTGTGACACTGATGGGAATTTGGTCATGACTGAAGATACATCAATGAAAACAGATTCGAGGACTCATTATGAAGCTCAAAAGAAACATCTGTGACTGAAGGCTCAGGAAAGTGCTGAAGTCTCTGTAGAGCAGAGGCTTGTCCTGATGAAGGCGGAAAAACAATCTCTTTTTAAGGGCCATAACATCATCTCTCTCTTTCTCTCTGTCTATCTATCTATCTATCTATCTATCTATCTATCTATCTATCATCTATCTATCTATCTATCTATCTATCTCTCTATCTATTTATCATGTCTCTCTGTCTCTCATTCCTTTATCATTTCATATCTATATCTCCTTATCCAGATGTAAAATCAACAAGTGTCACCAATCCCTGATTTGCCTGGTCAGTAACGTGCAGCATCAAGATCAGGTTGATGGACTGTCTGCTTTAGACAGAGTCTGGCTCTTGGAACCCCTACCCCAATATATGCTACAACAGTTTGAAGCAGGGAATGATGGTGAAGAGGTTTTTTTTTTGAGTATTTCAAAATTATTATAGGACTTATATTCTACAGTTAAAGGAAAAGGAAGGCTTTCAGTGGCTGACAGGATGAGAGGTATGTTGTTTGAGATGTCTTAAAAACAACAGTTGGGAAAGAGAACATTCTTCTGGCACCTCTTGTAGGATTCAGATGTCAGGCTGCTTAGAACCTGCAGTGCTGACTGATGGAGGAGGGAAATAAGTGTTTTGTGCTCCCTCCTATTCAGAGAGAGGAAAGTGCAGGATTTGGGAGAAGACTGGTCCAAGCTTGTAGGCTTGGACCAAGAGCTATCTCTTACTCTGGGATGTGCCTTCCATGAGGGCAGATGGCACATAGAGAAATACCAGAATTACAGCTCTGTAAGCAAAGGTTGGGTAGCAGGGGGTGTCTGATGCCTCCTCCCCCTCCTCACCTGCTCCTTTATCCCTCAAACTTGAGTTTGCCTGGTGGAGACCACCCTTGACTTCCAAAAAATTCAGGGATGACAAATGCTTACATTTCTCTTTTTTTTTTTTTTTTTTTTCTTCTGACTGGTGTCTTATTCAGTAGCTCCCTTTCTAGGGTGCCACAGGCTTTAGTAGTGCTGCAGCTTGGCAGGCACTGCTAGGTGAAGGTGTCTTGATTTCTGCTTGGCAGCCTGATGCTTGGCAGCCACAAACCTGTAAGAGGTCACCTGGACTAAAAGAGAATCATAGTGGGCACAAGCACACGTGACCTCCACTTGCTTTGATGGATGCTCAATATTACATTGTTTATTTGTGATAGAAAAGTACGTGGAGGCCTCAGAGGAGAATTATGGGATAATTCTACAGTGAAAATTCCTGTCCTGAGTAAAACACCTTACACTTGAGTGTAAGAACTAAACAAACAAGGTGGGAAGGGATGTTTCCACTTCCTAGCTGGAAGCAGAACAAGTGACTGAGGCAGGATTTTTCTTTCCTACCTCCTGAGCTCTAACCCCAGTCTCAGCCAAAGAACTGTCCTCCTAAATACATCAAAAACTTCCTATAGTATTTTAAGTAAGCAATGTTTATGGGCACACATGTAACCTAAAAGCATATTGGTTTTCTACTGACATGCATAGCTTATATTTTTATATTTACAACAATTTGAGATTGAAAGACGTCAAAGAATTATCTCCTCACTCAGAATTCTTCCCTTTTGATTTTAGGGTTGAGGAGAGGGAACAGTGGGAATGATAAGAAAATGTATCCACTAAGTGTTCCAGGCACTAGTGGCCGCTTTTCATCTCCTAAGGAAGATATTTTACTGCTTATCTACTTACTCAAGTTTCACTTACATGAAGAGAGAATTGCTTTGTACTTCCAGTTTTTGTAGCCAAAACGTACGTGTGATTGTGATGCTTATCAGCTTAAGGAGTCATACATGTTAGTACTTAAGTTTTGAAATTCTAGTTGATGCAAAATCGAACCGTCATGGAGGTACATTGAAAAAAGACAATTTTCAGATTTTAAAAGAGCTTTTTTTCCCACAGAAGAGTCTCTATGATAATTTTTATAAAGAAAATGTGAATAAAGGTGTAAAGTCTGCTACAGAGTATTTACATGCTTCGTTTGTGATTTTTTTTTCCCAGCTGTCACTGTCAATACAAATATTACTGTTGAAACAAAATTATCTGACTTCAGTAAGTTCTGACTGTTTCAGGCTAGGTTATTCCATCTTTTATAAAGAAAAAAAATTCATTATTGACAGCTGAAAATCTTTCTTTTTAATTTACATTAAGAATTAGAAGGCATCTGACAGAGTAAAAGATGAAAAAAAAAATAAAGTTCTATTTAGACAGGATTTGTCTGGAAAGTAATTTCTTTAATGTACTAAAATTTTGAAATCTTAAGGGCATTTAACTTCAGTTCAGTTGTTGTCTGTTATCTCTCTCTTAAGCATTCTTGATATCTAGAGATTTAAACATTAGTCTGGAGGAAGAAAACAAAATCAGCAACCTCCTTCTGTAGTGTATGTACCCTGATTGACCTTTCTGTATTCTCATTTATTTTGCATAAATTATTTTACTAACCTCATTAGGGAAAGAATTGTGAAAATGTATAGTTTATACAGCGTGGAAGCATTGCACTGAAAATCATGCATGATACAACACGTTTTGGTACATAAGGACTATTGTTTGAAGAGCTGTGGGAGGTTTTATTTTCAGTAGAATAATCTGGCCCAGCTGTTAGGTGTATTCTTTTGCTTTCCAGTTGCCTCAAATTATGTGAAGTGAGTTTTAGAGTTCACAGAGAAGTCTCCTTCAATGTTCATGTCTGCTAAAAGATGGAGCACCAGAGCCCCGTGCTGGAATATTTTACCTCTTTTATGAAGTCTTGTTCTTTCAGGTCAATTCTGACTAAACCTTTTCTGAGATGCTCTAAAAGGACACATTCTCCTCATGACACATAACCCCAGGAAGTTATTTTTGGGTTAATGTGGAGTCTAGAATATATCTATTCTAGAATATATAAAACAATATAGGGTTTTTTCCCCACATGATCTTCAGTTGTCTTCTAAACCATTTCTTGTGGATCCCCTGGTGACAACATTATAGAAAAGTGCAGGAAATTATTATCTTCTTATCAAAAAGATGGTGTGAAAAAGGAAAAACTCTGCAATTCATAAAATCATTTGAAGTATGAGAAAAGTACTTTCAGTTAGCTCTACTAACTGCCAGAAATTGATGAGTTTACTATGTAGGTCAGTTTGCCATCTTCCTATGAATCCTAAATTACTGGCCATTGATATTTGTGACAGTGACTTTCCATGCTAGATGGATGTGTTTGAAAATTTCTGAGCAGAAACTTTAATTGACTGAATGCAACAGGCTACAAATAAGCTCTGAAAGAATGGTTGTTATCTGAAGATAGTCAAGATTTTCCATATTAAATATACTTTTATTGTTTAAAGTTGTCCAAAGGAAAAAATATAGTACACTGCAATCTTTCTCTTGAAGACTTTCCATTCTTGCATTATGAAGCACAAACGTCTGCAAAGCTCATCCAATGAGCTCAGCTCAGCGTGGAAGCCACATGTGACACTGGAAATAATGAACATCTGTATTGCACAACTTCCCATATCAAAATTTAGTTTGAAAGTTCTTTGGTTTAGTTTTTATAAAAGCAGGATCACAGAATCGTTAGGGTTGGAAGGGACCTCTGGAGATCCTCCAGTCCAACCCACCTTGTAATGAAATGCAGCCCTGATAATTTTTGTTTGTTTGTGTGTTGTAGGAGACACATTGAACACTTCATATCCAACATGGTCAATTCAGGAAGCTTGAGCTTCAAATTTTGCTTCATGTGTGGCTTTTAAACATTATGGTCTCTTCTGGAAAGCTGTAAGCCTTGGAAAGTTGGTTGTGCATATTTCAGTTTTACAAATAGGAATGTAAAGGGGATTTGTCTGGTTTTGTTTGAGCAACATCAGAAAAGTCCTTTGTCTTTCCAAAACAGTATTCCATTTTTCATGGTCTCTTGAATGAGATTGTTACTGTTGCATACATAAAGTGAGAAAGTGTGTGTTTTAAACACTAATATTAAAATGCATTTCAAACTATTTATGGATTTAATTCTTAAGATTTATGACTTTATAAGTCTTCCATTTTATTAGCTTTTTTTTTTAACAATAAAGAACACTTTATCACAAGATGCCATTTCAAAGCACTGGGTTGAGATTTGGTAAAAGATATCTCTATCTCCCCTATTTTGCACTGTCTCTTCATTGGCTGCCTGTTACCCTCCTCCTTGATAAGATAATAGTATGGGTCTAAGTCATTATTGCTTTTTACAAGATAATGGATTAAAAAAAATACCCCAGAGATTTGTAGTAGTAGTCATTTGTGTTCAAAACACAGGTTCTAGTCTTAGAACAACAGAATCCACAAAAAACCCCTTTGATTTCCTGGAGCTATAACAACCAGTTCTCCTAGTACTTTGCCTTGTGTTAAGCAGGTTTGGTATGGCAAACCTTTGAAGACATTCTGCTACTCTTTTTGTACTGTGCTGATGAAAATGACTCCTTCTATGCTTGCCTGATTCTTAAAAATTACTGTCTAGACCTAAGTACAAGAGATTTTTGTGAATTTAGGTGGCATGTTTTGGGTACAGGCTCTGTTGTATTAGCTGTAGAGTATTGAAATGAAAACCTGAACCCAGCTACAGAAGACGAAATTAGGGCATGGTTCTGGTGGTTAAGATTAGAGAGGGGTTGAATTAAAACCCTCTAAATTCAGAACAAATACAGATCTCTGCCTATCTCAATTGTTTCTTATTAAAGTTACTGGGGCACTTAATCTTGAGTTCAATTAAAATATCTCTTAAGGCATAATGCATTTCACCAAAATTGTCTTAATCTCAAATAACATTAGAAAACCCTCCAATGAACAACTTCAAGTGCATTGCTCTCATGTATTTTGGGTGATACGTGCCTTCTGTTACAGATAAATTATCAAATAGAAAAATGTCAGAGGAGAAAGTTCTCTTTATTATTAAGTAATAGTCTCAGAATTTTGTACTAGAATTTATGGTTATGTGCTGTGAAGAAAGTACATAATTTCAAATGTTACTAAGGTGAAAAATATAGTCTAGCGAAGATTAAAAAATGAAAACAACCCAAAACTAGAAGAGGAAAATAAATGACCCAGGAAACATTTGGAGCCAAGTAGCCCACAGTAGCTTTTCTCTTCCCAAACAGTATGTTAACCTTTGCAGAATAATTACATCATCTGTATGTATTTTATCATTTCTGATGAAAGAAAGAAAAACTGTAGGAGCAAAATGAGAATTCTTGGTACCTGAGGATTTATCTGATTGGATTAACATAGAAACAATGGCCTTTGGGGGGACTTTAGGTGGACTGATGAGATTGCACGTTTGTCCTCAGACCGAGTCATGTGCTGTGAACTCAAATGCATGCGATGCACTTGGGAGGGAAGTAAAAATTCTGTTCTCATCTAAGCCGAAATCCTGTAAGACTCATTGAAAACAAAACCCTTCAAGTGTATCCATTTAATCTGTGAGACCAGATACAAGATTAATTTGAATGTTCTGCTAATCTATAGATCTCAGGACACCTCAGCTTCTCGTAGGGACTGCCTAATACGCTGCCTGCCACAGCACTGCTCACACAGCTCCTTGTCTGGAGAGATTGGAGCATCTGCACTCTGCAAACCAGCCTTGCCCAGAGGCTTAAAACTGCTTTAATTTTGTTTTAGACCCAGAGCACACAAGATTGAGTGCCTGGACGTACTTTCAACATACCTCAACTTTTCCTTTGGGTTGTCTGCGAGCAGATAGAACAGGGAAGGCTTTCTAGTTTCCAAGTATAGATGCTCTGTCTTATGAGGTACAAATTAAAATCATTGTTGTGAGAAGGAGAGGGCAACTTCTTGAGTATTTTCATCTTGTCATCCAAGTGTTTCTTGAGTAAAATTACAGCTAGTTAGGAAGTTAGACTTCAGGGGAAGCAGAACAGCCTCCCCTGAATGTGCAGTTTGGTGGGATCAAGCTTAGAAGAATGGATGTCTATCTGGATTGCCTGGTATCATGTATATTCACACAAAAACTCACAAACAGTTAAGCAAACTAAATGATACTGCTTTCTGGTTTTCTGGGAGAAGAATGCTCTCCTCTCAGCCAGCCCAAAGCATTCTACTTCTCCTATAATTTTCATGTCTTATGCTTAAACTTTTACATCCTTATCAAAATTCGGCTATGTTTTTAAAAATGAATCCTTGTTTAGTGTTTTTGCTAAGTATTTTTCTGGGTGAAGTTCAGATAAAGGATGCAAGCAAATGCAGCATCTTCACCCAGCAGCTGGGTGAAGACTGCAGGTTTCCAAGCCAAACAAAATGAAACAGCTAATTCTACCACCTTAGGGGAAAAAAAGCCAATGGTACTTTGGGCTTGCCCTTTATAATTTTACTTACAGGATCTATGCTCAAAATAAACCAAGTGATGTCTCCCTGAAGACAGAGGACCCCAGAGCTTGTGTTGAAAGGCAAGCAGGGCACCCTGTGGCCCAGTCACTGTGCTGCTTGTCCCCAGGGCCGTGACGAGAATGGGTCTGTTCCACTTTGCTCACAGACAAGTCATCTTCTGAGATTGCCTTGGGTGAAAGGCCTGCCACTAAGGACAAGTGCCTCCCAGATGTTATATGGGCCCAATGGCCTCTTAGCTGTTTTTATATATGTGTTCTTTCCCTTACACTTGGTTAGGCATCTTTGGCTTCCCAGACTTTCAGATTGGAATGAGACCGTAACTTAGGCTTTAAAGCCTTCTCCGTTTGTACCTTTCAAGCCTTTTCCACTGTATGTCATCTCTGTAATAAATAAAAATAAACTGTATGTTAAGTATATCATAAAATCTGCTGGTACATCCATAATTTGTTCATCCAACCACAGATTGTGTTATAAATAATTGTTCGTCACTAGACTGTATTTCCAGCAGTCAGGGTGTAGCTATATCTTTCCTCAGGAATTGTTCACCACATTAAAAATTACCACATGGTTAACTAATGTTCTGTTTAGCATTTTTGCAAAGAATAATTGACACAGATGCACAATCAATGCTGTCTATATGAACTCAAATTTAGCTGTTTCAGCTCTCATTAATGCAAAAAATTGCATGAAATGCTATATTCTCATGGTGAAAAGTTTAATAAATGAAGCCCAGTTCTGCTTTTCTGTCTTTTCTGTTATGCAAAATAAATAAGGATGTGTCTTTGGAGTAGTGAGGTATTTTTTGACGGGAGAGGTTTTGTTATAAAAAGCTTTGGATGGGCCAAATACATGATCAAATTTTCAATGAATTTGAAGGATTTCTTTTTATTAATACAAGTTAGTCATCAAATTTGAATTCCATTCCTTCATTTTAGTGGTTAGTATATTTTGAAACTAGAGAAACTTAATAGTGACATATGCAAGTCCTTATTTGGGGTAGATTTTTAATTTGATTGCTGTCTGCCCTGCTGCATAAATTGCCTCTTGTGTATGGATTTTTAAGAGTGTGTGTTCTCCTTTACATTTCACTGTGTGACAATTCCTCTTTACCCATCCTCTCCATCCTCTGAGCAAGCCAAGAGCAGACAATAGATACATACTAATGGAGCTGTGTACTTGCCATCTGTAAGAGCAGCTGCTCTCCTGCATCTGTACAATATGTTGGAACTGAGAGCTTCACTAATCTGCATAATAAGGAGAAGGCTTATCCCACTCTAGCTAATAATCGCAAGCAATCGATGCACTTCATTCCCCCACTGTAGAACACAACAAAGTTTCAATATGTTTGCATATTCTCCAGATATACAGAGGTCAAGCAAAAGAATGGACTGCTCATTTTGCCTCAAGCAATAAAGAAAATTCCATTCTCTGTCATTTGTGAAACTGTTATCAGCAAACCCCCATTACTATATTATTATTTTGCAATTCAAATAGAAAATAAAAAACTTCATGATCCAAATTAAAATATCAGTACATCCAGTCAAGCATATCCTTTAAACTGTCTGTAGTATTGAGTGTTTTGGGGTTGTACTGTGACCTCTTTCTCTAACCTTGACCCCTATGAAAACATTGAATAAGCTAACGTAGGATTTCCCCACCCTAGTTGCTACTGAACATAATCCATATAGAGGAGTGATAGTGATTAATTTCTTTTGTTACTAGTATATTACATACAGACACTGATAGAAGATTACACAAATGCTCTTGTCCTAACTGTTGTGCACATAGAGGATGAATTTGAAATTCATGGCCATTTCAGAATCGAAATTTGGTTTGTGACTCCCACAGAGGCAGAAAAGCCTGTAAGGGTGTATTACACTGAGGAACAACAGAATGAGAGAGAAAATAAGCTGAGAGGAAGTGATAAGTACAGTATTTATTTTCATTTCATTTACAACATTGGGGTGAAATGTATATCTCATCTCTACCAGCATCCTGCAGGTAGCAAGGCTGAACATAGAAAAACCATGAGAAAACTTTCACGTAGAAAATAGAAAAATAAAATTTGAAGGTAAATATCTGAAGTCCAGTTACAAAAGCATCAAAAACAAAACGTTCTCTGATTTCTTAGGAACTGGTTGCAACTCTATGTTTTCTAATATTGATAATTTTCTCTAGATGAAATGAAAGAGGCAATTGTGACAGAAAACTGAATGCAATAGCATTTAAAATATTGGAGTAATTTGCAATCAGTCTCAAATTTATTTTCCTGGCAGCAGCAGGAGCTGTAGCTAGCAGCCCATGGAAGGTGGCTAACAGGTCTTCTTTCCCTCTCTCCTGGAGGAGAATCGTAACAGTTCTCACAGTGACTGCCTGGCAGCTTCCCAGCTATTCCAATGTATTTATAGAGCATAGCAACTGAGGTAACAACTGGCTCAGGAATAGTGCCTATATTAATCTATGAACCTGTTGTGGCTAGCAAAGTTTATAGGACACAAGCTACGACTTACGGGGTATAAAGGATTTTTAAAATCTCAATGGCAGAATCTCTACACAGGGTGGCATCTGGCAAACCTTTCAGAAAGTGTGAGAATGTGTGTGCATATGTGCTCTGCTAACCTACTATCACCCAGGTAACTTTTCAGCTCCCACAGACTTTAATGTTTATGATCAGGCCCAGCCATAGCTATATTTAGAAGTTGCAATCAGTTTGTTTTAGACCCAAACCCCCATGTTTTTGGTGGGTGAAGACCATGTGCCCTAACAACTAGGAAGGCTGTGCATCAGAGCATGCCTCGAGCAGCTTTGCTTCATGTCTGTGCTCCCCTCTCCCAGCACAGGGAAATCCTTGTGGCAGCACTACTCACTTGTGTTCAGCAGGATGTAAAAAACTTCTTTAAAGCAGAAAATGCTGGGAGCTGGCCCAGATTATTTTACTTCTCATTGTAGCAAGGTGGGTTTTTTTCTTTGCACACTGGTAGAAGGAATCAGATAATTATCTCTGAATTTTAGTTTTCAGATTACAAGAGACTTATCTTGAAAACATAAATAAAAATATGCTCCAAATAAGTTAAAGTTTTCATGTTAAAATCAATCTATTATTATTATTGTTGTTGTCACAACAGTCAGGGTTTAAACATAAATATTGGATAATATTGTGTCAGTGATTCTGAAGATCATACTCCTGAGAAACCCTGTACTTGTGAGGCTACAGACAGTAGATACACAGGTTAAAGTGGGGATAAGACACAATCACTTCATGAAAAAAAAGGGGATTTTTTAAAGACTATTTATGCATATTCTGGCTCTGGAACCCAGAATGGGTTCTGGTTCTGGAACTTAGGCAAACAGTTTTGGTGTTCCCCACCTGTGTCTGTGGGTGTGCAATGGCTGTTGAAGCAGAGTTTAGAGAAACACATTAAATTATGTGATTTTTTTAACCCTAATCACCCACACTCCAAATCCAGAGTTTTGTGATGTCCTGGACACATAGGAAGTATTTCAGTTTGTCTGTTGTGTTATCATTCAATACTGCTATTCATGTTTCAGAGGAAAACTGGTAGGTCTTTCTGAATTTCTTGCTCTTCCAATACACTGAGCTCTGGAGAGTGGAAGAAAGCTTGGGAGAAAGCTCAAATTAGGTGGATTTGGAGGTGATGTCACACTCACATATCTGCCTTTTCAATACAGTCACCTAGGGTCTTTGCTCACATCATGCTTAAAAAGAAAACAGTAGCTCTAATGGGGGAAAATCAACAAAACCCAGTGGCATCCCCAGATGTCCACCCTCCATTCAGTGACTGACAAATGCAAAGCAGATGGTACAAGTGCTCCCAGATGTATTTACAGATCAATGTAAACGTAAATAAGTGACTAGCAGCAAATGCAATACCTACCCTACTGCTGGTGCCTTGGTGGCACTAATGAGTCTGATCTGACTGGAAACATGGAGGAAGAAAAAATTTGCTTGAAGTTACTTGTCCTAAAGGATGGAAGGGAAATGGCAATTCTTACAAGCTCAAGCTTCTTTTATTCCTAAGGAGAATTTCAGAGAGTTAAATGCATTAGTGAGGGTTTTCACCATTTCCTTCACCATAGGTGCAATGATCCTACCTCAGTGTATGCTAGGATCTCACTTTTTCCACCCTCCATAAGAAAGAAAATGTTGAGTGATATGCAGTCTTAGCAGATGCTGTGAGCTTGACAAGAATAATTGTTTTTTCTCTACAACAAGTTCTCCCTTTTCTAATGATGGGAGAAGAAGGGAAAGATGTGTTTGGCTTTTTTAATTTCCCCATATAGCAGCAGCAGGGGCTTTGCAGTGGTGCTGGTGGCAGGGACCCTGTGGAAGCTGTTCCACCCCTCTCACTGCACCTCACCAGGCTCCACTCCAGGGTTTGCTAAAGCAAAGAAGGAGCACTGACCTATCAAAGCAGAGTTTTACAGGTTTCCTATTTTAGAGAAGGTTTGTCATCCCCTAAAGCTAATCAAACAGGAGAAAAAAACACCAGAACATTTTACAATTATGTTGTTTTAACAGCCATAATTATGACAGGCTCTATAAGCACTTGTGGGCACTGCATGTCTGCCACGGAAAGACCTTGTTGTCTAAATAGAAGTGTTCTCTTTGAAGCTTCTAGGTGGGCAGAAACAACCCCAGAATTCCTCAGCTTTCCTTAAAGGCAAAGCAGCCTCACTTGCTTGGCCCTCTGTTCCCTACTTGAGTTTTGATGTTGTCATGTCGTCTCCAAAACCAATAATACATAAACTTATACTTGTAACTAACAAACTTATTTCTTATGAGATGGTTCACATACTTGAAACACCTCAGTATAGCCTGTTAGAAACATTACTCTGGAAAATCTGGGTTAAAATATTTGTCCCATGAAGTCCATGACAAAAACCTACTACTCAGACTGAAAAAAAAAGTATTATCAGTGTGTGGGAATATTTTGAATTCCCACAGCTACCAGCTGTGCACGATGGCCATTTTTGAATAAACATTTCTGAATTCAGACTTTTTTTTCAAATTAAAAATATTTCTGTAGCTACATAAAACTGGAGTATTTTTACTTGCCCTGTTTCTCTGAATTTGAACCTGTTCCTGTGATTCCTCAGTGCAGGATGAGATTACTGGACAGTCTTATTTTAGGATGTATATTTTAGCATGAATGTATTGATAAATTTAGCCTACTCTTGTAGCACTGAGTTGAATATTTATTTGACCTGTGAACTTTCCAGAGCTACTTTCAGATTTCACCAAGGAGGTTTTCATAGCTGGAGAAACCATTATTCCATGTAGAAGTTTGATTCATTATCCTCACTCTTTAAAATTAGTACCATTTGTCTGTTTTAAAATTGTATGCCTTGAAGTTCTAGTTCTTAATAACATCAACCCAATAAGTTCTATATAGTTACAAAGATATTGATTTTCAACATGTTTTGAAGTAATGGATGGTCTTAAGAGTACAACCACACAGAAATGAACATCTCTCAAGGCAAATTGGCTCAGTGGAGTTTTTTTCACTCAACTTCAATGGGTCCAGGATTATCCTCTTCTGCTCACAGGCATTAGGAGATTAGGTCTTTGTTAGATAGTTATGATTCTTCCTCTGATGAATATATTGGCCGGAAAACTTACTTTTTATGAGTTTTTTTGCAGATTTTATATTTTGTATTGCACAGAATAAAGGTTTAGTTCCCAACTATGGACCTGAAATCTAAACAGAATCCAAGGGACAAAATCAGATGATGCTAAACCTGGGAGTCTGTCATGGGGATAACAATATTCAATGCAAAAAAAGAGAGGGCAGTTACCAAAAAGAAATTCCATCTGTAGGAGCAGTGACTAGAAAGCTCAAATACTTTCTTTTTTTCCTTGAATGGGCCTGTTTTCCTACATATCTGTCTGAAACAACTAGCATCTACAACTGGACAGTGTTTACTAAAGGAAGCCTTCTCTTCCTGCAGTTCTTTGGTTTCAAAGTTTAAAAATAGTGTATACTTTTCCACTGAGTATTTCAATTTGTCATCCTGCTAACTCCACTCTGTAATGTACTCTTGAATGCATGCTTGGGTGATGTTTGTTTGCTTGTTTGTTTGTTTGTTTTGGGGTGTATGTGTGGGTTTTCTTGTGTTGGCAGTTGTTTTGTCTTTAATGTGTTTTGGCTGAAAAAATTAAAGGGAGATATACTGTAAAATTGGAAAAAAACATTATTTGTAAAAGAGAGAAGACTCAATTTTTGATTTTGTCCTGCCATTCCTCTGTGCCCATATTCATCCAAAGGTATAATTGCAAGCCAAGACATTATACCTGAAGTACAGCTGAAGGCAGCAACCTCTGCCCAAGGTGCTGGGTGAAATTTGCAGCTTCTGTGGCACAACACTCAGTTCCTGGGACCTTGCCGGTACAAACAGCAGCCCATATCTTTAACTACATCATAACTGGAGCCTTTCTGATCCCGGGTAACCAAATTTGATTGTCCATTTCAATTTCTCCAAATGAGAGAATATTGACACTTTCATCACAGAAATAGAATAGAATTGAAGAGTCAAGTGATACAGTGCTCTGAACTGAGAAAGTACCAAACCATGTTAAATGTTGTTACTGTAAAATATACATTTGTAAAATAAGCACAAATTCTTACAAAGATTAAGTTAATTTCCTGGAAATTATGCATTTTCATAAGGTTTCAGAAGGTCTCCAGTGATACTGTGGATAGTGTTAAAACCCCTCTAGCAGTTCAGTATGAATTATTTTCTAAACCAAAAATTAGCATGAGCTGTACGATATCTCTAAACATCCATCTATCTGGATATAATTTTAATTTTAATTCAATTCTATTTAATTTTTCTTTTGTCTTCCAAAGCACCTGGAAGCTATTAACAATATCTCACATCAGCTGTATTGATGTTATATCACCTATAGAGTACATGTCAGATTTGAAGAGGTTTCTCTGTGAAACCTCATGAAGATGTCCCTGACTGAACATCCAGCCCACAGCAGAGCAGTGAAGAGTACTGAATGGGGAAGAAAAGTTGAGTTTTAGGAGAAAGAGAGATGTGCCCACAGGACATAGCAGCCCGGGTGAGTGATTTTCCCCTGACCTTTTGGCAACCCAATATAGACCACAAGAGATCAAAGACAGCTCAACCATCTTTACAGAGTATTGGAGTAAATTGGTCACCCATTACTGATCCTGTGCTGAAAAAATAGCTCCAGATGTATTTTAGGTGGCCTGACATCCTTCGTACAAAAGCCTACTTACTTGGGCTGTGTACAATAAAACAGGATTTGATTTTCAATACAGTTCTTAAAATATAGGAAAGCAAACAAATACAACTGCATATCACAATAAGTGCCTTTGCCAGTGTTGGATACCCAGTGAAAAGGAAGCTTGTGTTTTTCAGTGTAGTTTGAAAGTAGCACCTTTCAAAAGACAAATGCTGCCGAGAACCTTTAAAGTTATTTAGCTTTTCCTTAGCTCTGTGTTATAATGATTTGTTCTGTTTGAAAAACATGCAGCAAGGGAGTATATTTTCAGCTTTATGATACATGGAGTGTGCTTACCTGAAGGAATATGAGCTCATGGTGCTGGAGGAGGCTTGTACACACAAGAGCAGCAAAAATTCTCAGCTTAGAAATGTTAACAACGCTACTAGCAGCAACAAAAATCAGACCTTCTTGCTTTTAACTTGGATCAAGGGAAAAAACAGGGAAGTGAGAAAGACTCAAAGATATTGAATAATTGGTAAAGTCAAATTAGATTTTAAATGTATTGGGTCTTCTGCCTATAAATGCAATGGACCATTTTTTCCTCTCACTTGCACCATTACCATGCCAGCTGAAATAAATAATGCTCCTCTTTTTAGTCTATGACATTGTAGTGATGCCATTTCACACATCTAATGGGAGCACATTTTGCTTGAATAAGCCTATTAAAAAAATTCCTTGTTTTTGTTGTACCAATGTATGCCGTGTGTGACAGCACAGCAGGTGGCTGCATGGAGGTGAACTCTAATTAATTCAAATCAAAAAGTGAGAGACCCAGATAACAAGCTCCACAATTAGCAAATTACATCAAGGGTATGCAACTATCCATCAGGAAGTAGCTGCCTGGACACCAGAGGTGGATCCAGCCGGTTCATGGCTGTGGCAATCACTTCCCAGGGGAGCAGCTGCCTCTGTCACTGCCACCACTGTCCAGCCAGACAGAGGGGCTGGATGGCCCAGGCTGTGACCTGGCTTGCACTGGGTGGAGCTCCAAGGACTTGTGACCACCCATTTTATAAGGAAATAAACTAGTCAGCCACAGTCAGAAATAAAATGGGTGGTCGTCTTAGCTCCTTGTCATTAGAGTGTCCTGAGCTGTGCAATGTACTTTGGGATAGCGTGGCATTACCCTCCCTTTTAAAAGCTGTGCTGTGAGCACTTCACTGTGCTTTTCAAAGTACCTATAAAACATAGGAAGGGCTTGGGGGAAAAGATTTGCTCCCACCATAAATCAAAAGTGAGCAGACAAAGGTCAAAATACCAAAAGCCACGAGAACATTAACACTTAGGATATAAAGATTTCCTAAGAAACTAATGCGTGCTCTTTCACCAGATAAAGCAGACACCTTATCTTTGGGAGTTTACAAAACGGAGCCAAGCTATACAAGTAACCACTTAACTAAACCAAGGCCTGGATCTTTTAGCAGACTGCAGTCATTAAAGCTCTCGGAGAGTCTCCCAGGAGCCAATATGCTTGCTTAAGTATATGCTGTAAAAGGTCCCTGAGATTTACAAGGAACTGCTCCATGCTAAGCTAGGCACCATCTGATAAACAAGCAATTTTAGCTTCAGGCTAAACGATGCTCTTTGAGGCTTTGATTTACAATGCTGCAGATGATATATTTGTAGTTCTAGGGTAGGTTCTGCTGTGGACCTGCTGTGATTACTCATCCATGAACTAAGTTAGGGCTCAGATCTTCAACTAGGAGGTCAGAAAATTGTCAGTAGAGCAAGAAATGTTTGATAAGGTTTATTTAGATGCTAACCACATTAAAAAAGCTAAATTAACCAAAGAGAGGTGAACAATTCTTAAGCTTTCTAGGGAGCAAGCCTGGATTTTTTCCTTTTTTTTTTTTTTTTTTTTTTTTTTTTTTTTTTTTTTTTTTTTTTTTTTCTCTTTTTTTTTTTTCTCTTTTTTTTTTGTAGCCTAATATTAAATGTATTTTGAATGAAAAAGGTATGAAAGTAACTCTCACATTGACTTTATGGACTAATTTTACTTTCATTAGCCTGTTTTTTTTCCAAAAGAGGGATGCATTTAACATCTTAAAAGAGAAAATTCTGGCTTCTATTTTATGAAATTTCTCAGTCCTGTTATATTTCTAACATCTAAAAAACAACTTTGAAAAAATCAGCATAAGAGAAGTCACACAAACTTCAAAAATTTAGATTAAAATCCCAGGCAAACTTAGGGGAAAGAGCAAGAGGAAAAGGAAGCAGGACCTAACATTTCAAGAGTGTGTGGCTTTCACAATTTTTTCAGTGATCCCAGACATGTGGGCCCAATCCTGCACACTGCTGGGTGCCTCCTGAGAAGTGGTGAGTCATCTCAACTGCTGTTAAAGCTGGAATGTTTTAGACATTCTTTTAACTTTGCTGTCAGGAATACACAATTAATGGATTTTAAAAACTGTGATTTTAACCTTGCTGCTAGATGTATTAGGATTTTTTTTTTCTCCAGAAAAGAGCACAGATCAAGCATTTTAAAAAACGGGTTAAACACAAAATTTTAGTTCAGAAAAAACCCTTTATTTATTGCTTTTAAGTGGAGTTTAAGTATTGTGACATTCTTTTCTGTAGTACTAACTTTTGACCTTACCTAAATAATATGTCACTGGAAAAGCCTGGAAAATGTTTGGTGGGTTGTTTTGTTTTGTTTTGTTATCACATAAGCTGTAGACAAACTTTAAAAGTGTACCTAATTTTTTGCTTCTGTTTCTAGGTTGTTTTCAAACACAAACCTTGGATTTCTGAAAATTATGTGTTTGAAAATTTTCAGAAATTCTTTTTCATAAATTGCTTTTAAAGTCTAGTTTTAAAAAATCTTTCAAACAAAAAAATTTGTTTCACTTTTAAACCTATCCATCCTTGGCTCTGTCAGGTACTTGGTCCATGAAGCCCCCTGCCTTAAGAATGCAGCATGCCCTGAATTCACCTCACCTTGGCTTCCTGCAAAGTTCAACTGAATTTATATTGAAGTTTATAAATCATTATGATTTCATAGTGCAAAGAAGGCTTTTATCACATGAACACATGCCCGAGAGCAAACAAAACATGTTGTTTCACAAAGCCTCTGGGACTCAGCAGTCACAGAAGGGGACGTTGCCAGCTGTACTTGGGGGAAACATGCAACAAGATGTTTTCATTTTTAGCAAATACTGTGCAGAGGGTGCGTGTGGCAGTTAAGGTACTTAGGTTATGTAATCTTGTGTTGTGTTATATGACAGCCATTAAATTCAGAGATGTTGCACTTATTTAAATACCAGCATTATAGGCAGTGTCCAGAAATTGTTAAGAATTGCAGTTGCAGTCACATAAGTAGCAATAACAAGTTAAAGCTCCAAAGCTATTATCTTTACTCATTTTTCTTATTATAAACCATTATCTTTCTCATTTTCTGCAATGGACTTTTCTTAGATTCAAATTTAGAGTATGATATTTTGGCTGGAATCTCTTAGTACAGTTGAGTCTGTCCTGTGAACCTAATAATCAATGTGGGGGGTTTTCTTAGTGTGGTTTTTTTTTTGTTTTGGGTGGGTTTTTTCATGTTTGTGTTTTGAATGCCAGCTGATTCATGCCACCTCTTAAGTAAAAGGAAATACCCTAGCTTTTTTTTTTTTTTTTTTTTCTCACAATCTAGATACAACTAATTAAGTCCTGTATTTTCTGCAGATATGCATGTGACATAAAACAAATTGAGGAGTGAGTCTGATAATGTGAATATCTTACAGAAGGATTCTGCTACACAAATCTCTCTATTTAAGTTTGAACAATTCAAGAAAATAACTTGTAATTGTTTCTACAACTCAAACACTGGGCATTGGCCACTTTCTAGAGGGTATGCTTGTGTCATTCCTAGTGACATCAACAGGGCTTGTGGATCAGCAAATGACATCCATATCTATCTGTTGGATAGATAATATACAAAATACAATATCAAGGTCCAATTGGCAATGTGAAAGGTCACTGAAAAGGTGCTTAACTTTTTAAGTAGTATGTAGGAGGAATACATGTTTTTGTTTCAAGATTTCACATAAAATTAACTACAGTAACTTTAATGACAGAAATACTAAGAAAGATAACAACAAATGAGTCATAGCTTTTATTATAATAGTTTTTTATTTTTTAATTGAGAAAGACTCCATGGGAATTTGTTTTCCAAGAGTATAATAAGTTACAAGTGAGTTTCTACAGTAAAAGATAAAACCAGTGCAAGCTTGCAAAGCCGTGCTGTCACGCAGAGCAGAGTGGGTGCAAGCAATTGAGCAGCTGCAGGAAGGCTTTGTGAGCAACCTCCACTGCATAGCTCAGAGTTTCAACTGCTTTAAAGCTAGGTGATTCCCAGACCGTCAAGTCAGAGAAGCAGTGATGCCAGCAGGGAGGAGCCAAATTAGGCTGACAGTAGCCTGGCTGGAGTGGATGCAGGAATGACGAGATGCATCCATCCACATCCTGGCTGTGAGCATCTAGCCCAGCAGCCATGGGTACGTGAGAGCAGGTCTTGAGTTGTCCTCTGCTGATCAGAGGAGCTCATAATAGCTCATTCAAGCAATGAGAAGAGGCAGAAGCTACTCCTTGCCTGTCCTACCATGAACTCACAACCTTTGGGATGGTGGGCAGCATCTTGAGCTCCTGTCTCCCTGTAATCCATTGCTGAGTGGCCTTGTCCTCCCTTCAGACACCTGCCCACTCTACAGGCTGCATGGACAGGGGATCAGCAGAAATGTTTACTTCCCCCTTTATTTTGAAGCCATAAAAGCCATCATGGCTTCTGCCAGGCTGTTTATATTGGTTTTTTTGACACAGAGCTTCTCCATCCAATGTCAGAATATTGGTTGGTAAACCAAGGGGATGTAGTTTTCCCTCTGCTCTGCTTCTGGGGTTTCTGACCCATGGAGCTTGTTTTTTGAGATCCTCTGGCCTTATTTCAGCTGTCAAGGTCAAATGAATGTGGAATCTGAATCCTCATGAATATCATTATGCCCCAGAATTTTTCCAAATTTTACATGCTGGGACCTTTTCAGATCTTTTGCAAGGCTACTCATCTTGAAAAATAAAATAAATTGGTAAATCTCTATGCCAATTGCAGAAGATAGAATCTAGGCAGCTCACAAAAATGTGAAAATATGCAAAGTAAACAGATTGTTTCTGACAGTAACAACCCTGCAATTGCATAAAGCATCATCAAATTGCAACCTGCACATATTAAGCTTTGAGAACAACTGAATTCACAGTGACACATTCTCAGCTCTTGAATTCATTATCACACCTGCTCAGCTTGGAGATTTGCAGTGCTGTACCTTGTTCTAAAAGGTGGTCTCCAAAGGAGCACTGTATTATCAATGTAATCTCATTTGGGTTCAATTTTATGAATTTCTCTGCGAGCTGTACAGAGAATTGTAGTGAAGGCAGGGCAAAGAGGTACCAGATATAGGTAAATATATGCAAACTCTTCTCTGGGTGCTGTCTTCTGCAAAGATGCTCATAGCAGGACCATGAGTGCTCCTGAAAGGAATTGTGAAGGGGCACTATGCTGCAGTGCCATTAAATCATGCTCTAACTCTGGCTGTAGAGTCCAGCTGAGCTGATCTGCACACACCTTCCCCTCTACGGTTTTAAACAGTTTTCTATGCAGAACTTTCTAGGAGAAAAAGAAATTCAAACCTTAAAATCTAATTCACTGGGAAATGGTAATAACTTATCATCAGAAAAGATGGTTTTTAAAACAAAAGAAATAAATACTAGTCCCCTAATAAACACACTTTCATCCCAATACAAAAGAAATACAAATTTCATGATAATACTATAGTGTTGACCCTGGACAATATGCTGAGGATTCCTTAAATGCACATGTTAATGGATACTATTGCAGGCATTTAAAATAGTTTAATACATTAACATGCTGTAGAATTTTTAAGCATTTTTAATTGCTGTGAACTCTCTCAGTTCTTCCAGGTATCTTATTAAAACATTTTCCCGCTTAATCTATATACAGACTTCCATTTGACGCTTGTCAGTAGATGTCATTAATGTGTATAGAAATAATTTTTAATGGTTGTCTCTTCCAGTAGGTATTGTTTTTATGGGTAGAATGTGAGGTCTCCTGTAATAGTATTTATTTAAGGTCAGAATTAAAGTTATATTGCCATGCAATGTTCTTTATAAACAACAACTCAAGCAGCCCACAATTTATTGTGTATCTATATCCATCTCCTTGATTTTATATAATTGATACTTGGAGACAGATGGTATACTTAAGAAAAATACTTTCAGCTGTAAAAGATTTTCATTTTTGTTTGTTTGGGTTCACTCTAATGTGTTTATTTACCCATTGCATGTCTTATTTCACACAGATGTACAACAACAATTCTCCAATAACAAAACTATTTCTTTTCATGAACAGCCCCATGCTATTACAGCAAACATCTGCCAAAGCCAATACTGGCTGGGAACTGACAGGCATTTCCCCAGCTCAAGATCTCTCAAGGCCTTGCAGAAGAAGTTGGACAGATTGAGGTCACCCAGCCACCTCCTGGAGGGGACCCTGGAGTTCAGTGAGCTCTTGCACTGCAGGTACACAGGTGAGCAGAACAAAACCAGTCACCTTCTGTCATTAAAAGAGCTCATGGCAAAGCACCCTCTGCTGCTTCATCCACTCTTTCACATGCCTCCAAGACTAGAAATTAGCAAATTTTGATTAACAAATCAAAACTTCCAAAAAATTAGAAAAAAAAGAAAAGGGATTTGAAGACTTCTCAACCTTATTGCGGAGAAGAATATTACAGTACTAGAGTTTTACATTTTCAGTGCATGAAAAGTGCCTTTTCATTAAAGAATGTTTTGGTTAGATTTGTCCTAACTCTGTCTTTCTACACAAAAAAGAGTGGCTGGAGAATCTTGGAGATAAGGACTTTGAAGTCAGAGAAGTTTCCTGGGAGCAAACAATAAAGATAAAAATATGTCATGGAATCACAGAATATACTGAGTTGGAAGGGATGCACAAGGAGCATCCAAGTCCAACTCCTGGCCCTGCACAGGACCTGATACTATGAAGATAATGAATTTTTATTGTAGTCACAGAAAAATATGCCATGAGAACAAAATGTCCCCTTTTCTATACATTCTGTGGCATCTTACTAATCAGATATGAATCGTTATAAATTCAGTATTGTAACCCAGAGATAATTCAGCAGTGAGACAAGGGCTGTTTAAAATTTGTGTTTGAAGGCAGAAACCTGCTTTAAATGTGAACTTAACAGCAATCTCTTCCTCTCAATTAAAGAAAAGTGGCCACAGGTGTGGGTAGTGGGGCTTTGCAGCCCAAGGGGATTTGGAGGGCAGCTGAGTGTGTGGCAGGACAGCTGTGCTGAGTTACCCTGATCAGGAGCCATATAAGAGCTAGGGAGGGGTGTGTTTTTGGCTTGGTCTAGTTTTGCTCAGCACTGCTCTAGGTGTGGTGGGCCTGTGTGTCTCTTGGTTTCCAGGTATTTGCTTATGTTAAGTCTACCAGTGTGGGGTTTGGGTTTTTTGATACGTTCATTGTGGTAGTGGCCATAAGGGTACTTTGCTGAAAAGCTTTGGTTTTGGTGGGATGGACTTGAGAGGCTGTGTCTCTTTTGGAGCTGCTGGAAGAAGAGTAGAAATCTGTGCTTTATCCCTCAGGAGATGTCTTGTTTTACTTTCTGTCTCAAGAACTTTTTAATTCATAGAGTCATAGAATGGTTTGGGTTTGAAGGGGATGGTAGAGAACATCTTGTTCCAACCCTCCAGTAGTGGTCAGGGGTGCTTTTTCTTTCAGACTAGGTTGTTCAGANATGAGGTTGTTCAATCCATCTGGCCCATCCAATCTGGCCTTGAATGGCTCAAAGGGTGAGGCATCCATAGCTTCTCTGAGTGATCTGTTGCACTGCCTCACCACCCTGATAGTAAAGAATTTCTTGCTAACTTTTGGTCTAAACCTACTTGCTCTTTGCTTGAATCTGTTACACTGTTTCCTGTCCCTTCCATGCTCTTATGAAAAAAGAATCCCAAACCAGCCCCTCTTCATTGTTCTTGTAGACCCCCCCCCCCTTAGTAAGGTGCTTTAAGGTCTCCCTGGATCTTTCTCTTCTTCAGCTGCATACCCTTAACCCTCAATGTGTTTCTGTAACTGTTGCTTTCTAATATAATTTTAAAAGTTGGTTGAGTGCTATTGGGTGGGAACCAAGAGCAGCATTGCTGGAAAATCAAAACCATGTTTCTGTTGTGTTGCCTTGTCATGACTCTGTTACTCTCATTGTAGAGTTGAGACCAGCTCTGAAAGAAATTAAGATAAGACTTGACTGACAAAGCCCAGTGAAATCTCATTTGACTGTGTGAAGCAAGCCTATCAGGGAGCAAGCACAGCTGCTCCAAGTGATGGTCATTAGAAAGGCAGCCAACCTGTTTTCTTGCCAGTTTAAGTTCACTGGCTGCCTTAGGTGCAAGCCTGCTTTCCCCAGGACTGAAACTGTCCCTTTGTAGCTGTCTCTGTGTTGAACTCCCTGCCAGCTCAGGAGCTGTGTGTTCATGCATCTCTGCCTTATGTGCAGGCAAGGGAAGCTGCAGCTTGTGCTGGTGGAGCTCAGCGTGGCTGTGAGGAGCAGGCAAAGACTCCTGGGCCAGGGTTGTTTCTGCTCTCTTTGCTCCGAGTTTGTGAATTATCCATGTTAATGACTGGCTGCTAGTTGTTAAAAGGGAGAGAATTCCCTGCATTGCTGAGGTCTAAGTGTAGTCACATTTCAGAGATAGCAGTTCCTCTTAAGCAGATTGTGAAAGGCCTGTGTGTCCTTCCCTTCTCCCCTCTTATTGTATGCTGCTGTGTATTCAGGTTTTTTTTTGTTTTTTTTTTTTTTTTTGTTTTTTTTTTTTTTTTTTTTTTTTGTGTTTTTAATACCTAGCAGAAAGAGTCATGAAGAAGGAAAATGAGAAGCTCCTCTGGGTGACGTAAAACTCACATCTGGCTACCAGGATAAGCAAATGAGGTGAGTAAGATATTCTGTATTCTGAGTTCTTTTACCTTGTATTTACTTAGAATTTCTGCTGTAAGTTATATTAAAAAAATACATCAAATATATATCTGCCATTCATGAATGCATAATTAAAAACACTTTCTAAAGGAAACTGATATTTATTGTTCAATGGCTATACACTTTTACCTTCATATTCTTTAAAAACACAAAAGCAGAGTTAAAAATGTGATCTTGCTTTTCATCAATGAAAACAAACTGGTCTTTTCAATTGGGGAAAAATGGAGGAGGTAGCAAAGGGGAAAATATGCAGACGAAGGGCTAGGTAAGAAAACAAAATTAACTGGATAAAAAAGGAGAAAGAAACAACGCGGAACAGCTTGAGAAAGGACACTTACTGAGTGACTACAGGAAGTCAAAACTTTAAAGAAAAAACAGAAAAGCAGGAAGGAAGAGAAGAGTTGTGGTCACTCTTGTCCTCCTTCTGTCAAGGCACAGGAGGCCTGCAGGGAAACCACAAGCTGTGCATGCAGAGGGGTGGCCTGACTGCCTCACTGCCCCTTTCTTGTCATTCTGAACTCCCCATTTGCTCTTGGTGCTTTATTCATTCATACTTGTGTGAATGTCTGCTGGGGCAGCCCCTGGCAAGGCAGGCTTTCACCCTGCCCCTTCTTCCTGCCTTCCTCTGGGACTCAGAAGTTTTTAAGAGTGAATAAAAGTCAAAATGAAATCCAGTGGTGTCTTAACTATTACTAGAAACAAACACTCAATTATGTTTGCAAAAGTCTGGATTTTCTGTGTAGTAAATTCAGATGGTAGAAATGAAAAGCTGTGATTGGGTTCTGCTGTGGTTGAGATGGATTAAACCTGGGTTTTGGAATTTTTCTCTCTGCACTTCCCAAGTGGCAGGAATGAGTTTTGCTTGGAAACTTAGTAGGTTTTCTTAATCACAGTTGCAGAGACTTGTACAAAGAGTATCTAAAGAAAAATTTTTTTTCTTGTTGATTGAGACATGTTGGAGTGAAGATAAGGTAAAAATAATAAGTGATATTAACAGAACACCCAGGGAAATTAGGTGACTTTCTACTGGAGAAAAAAAAAGGGCACTGTGCAAGTCAGGGCAAGTTTTGATATCAATCACATAACTTCAAAATTGGCCTCTAAGTCCTTGTTTCCAGTAGTTGGTGAATTTAGGGTGTTTAATGCCTAAAGCAGTTTACATGCTTATGGATACATGTTTTTGCATTTGAAGTGTTTTGCTGTCTTAAAAGAATGAGGTAGAGGAACTGTAGAAGAAATGTAGGGAGTCCCATGGATCTTTCCCAGGTCAGAGGAAGGTGGGCTAGGTGGAGTTCAGTGGAGAAGCCCTTTAGTCTCACAACTGGATACCAGGTTGTGCAGTCTGGACATAGAAGTTATGCCCTCAGCCTGGCTCCTGTTGGAATCTGGAGATCATTCCTGTAGCTGATTTTCATGTAATTGATGTTAATGACAGTAATTGCTAGCAATGGGCTGAGGTTAATTATCCAAACCACTTGTGATTTCAAGTATCTGGAATTGCAAACACCTCCTTGAGGGTATTGATGAAGGAGGGACTCTTTTTCAAGTATTTTATGTGAAATTATACAAAACAGAAGCAGCAGCTAGTAGAGTTTTGGGTTTTATCAAGTACTAAAGTAATATTAAATATTAATTTCCACTTAGTTGAACAAGTGGAACCAAAAACCAAGAATGTATCAGTGTGTTTAGTTTTTAGGTGGTGGCTGAACTCTTTTTTTTTTTCACAAAGCAGAAGATTCTTGGAGGTTATGAATGTATGACTTGGGTAGATGTTTAAGCAACTTTACAAATTCATATAGAGCAATTTTTCAGCTTTATGTAGACGTGTTTTAAGTAGCTGCAGATCTGTCATGCTATGATACAACAGGTTTTAGTGAGCTGTACTGTATAATCTGTCATATTTCAGCTTAATTGCTTGATTAAATTAGTAAAAATGCACACACATTGCACTATGAGTTATTTTAAAATAGCGCAGTGCAGTAATGACCCAAGCTAGTCTCTTGTATTACTGGCCTTATCAGAGTAATAATGCGCAGATCTTGTTTTGCACTATGGTTGCAAACCCTTCTTGACATGTAAATTCACTCATCTTCTGCATGCTTTTATTGATTTTTACACGAGAGAATTGGTTTGTTCGACCTACCTTACTTTGGGCTTTTTTCCCCCTTTTTCCTAAGGAAATCAATATAATAAAGTAATTCTTTCCAGCTATCCTCTTCACGAAGCTCTTCTGAGAACAGTCAGAAAATGTCTCCCCTTCAATTATTTTAGACTTGTTTGCATTAAATCCTTTCAGAGGGACCCATGTAAGTGTGCTACTTTAATAAGGATGTCTTCCTGTGATAGAAGCTAAATAAAATTTTACATTTAAGGTGAGTAAGAACCAGTTATGGAGAAAATTGTTTGATATATGTTCCATCCTAATTTCATTTTCCACGCAAAGCCAGCTCTATCTCTAAAGTAGGATAGGAGTTTGATGATACAGTATGCATAATTCATGGTTTTGGCCTTCTGTCTGCCCTCCTTTTTCTGGAATACTACATATTTAGATTAGGTAAACTTATTCTTGTCTCCTATCAATACAGTTTGTTTTCAAGCAATATAATGCAACATACAGTGTTGCACCTGGAGAGTGAGACAGGCAGCTGGAGCCTTGGATTGCAGAGCAAGCTGCTTTCTCCCACAGAGGGCATAGGTCTCATTTGGGAAGTTCACCTCTGTTTCATCCTGGATATCATCTATTGATGACTTTCCAGAAAGAATGGAATGCTTTGCACTACCCTAACATTATTAAGCAATATTCCTGTGGAAATTTAGTGGCAGCAATGAAAGCACCAGGGTATGCACAGTGTATGAAGCACTTTTTTGATACTCACTGCATGTGGTCTGATCCAGAGCCCATCTCTGTATTTTGAGCCCTTCTATTCTCTGTGCTGTTACTTATTATCACTACTATGAAGTATTTGTTAGTATACTTTTGATTTTAAAGCTCATAGACCTTCAAGGAATTAGTTTAGACTAACATGTCCCTGAACTATTGAGAGTTCAACAGGTCAAATATGATTTGCCAAATGAAAACTGGAAGAATTTGATGACAAGTGTTTCCAAATGGCATTTTTGTTCTTTGTACTCTTTGAGAGATCTGGACTCATACTGAGCAGAAAAAACCTCCTTGTGTTAAATTTGGTGTTAGATGTTACTTTAAAAATCAAGTGTGGCCATGCAAGGTGGTACCATACTGTAGAAAAGTGTTTGAGTTTGAATGTGTCTGAAAATAAATGTTTACTGTTAAATTGCTCCTTTGAAGTGAAAGCCTAAGATGATAGTTGCTTCAACAATAATAATAGGTTGTAAAGAGACCAGAGTAAACAATGGGCTATTGATTCTGGGAATTCAAATGCCAACCTTCATTTTAGATTCAATTCTTAATAATATTGTTCAAACTTGTCAGAAAACCTACAAATTGGATTATTTTTATAAAATTACTATTTCCTTTTATAATGTTTTTGAAATCAATGCTCATGTATTTTTCACAAAGGAAACAATTCATTAAAAGTCAACAGACTTTGTTACTTAGCAGTCTTTTTTAAATGTAATTTTCTGATATCACAATGAAGCAACTGAATGCCTTGTTTAGCCAAGGTTTTTTTTTAATTGGAAGGAACTTTGCAGAATCCCCGAACTGATCCCTTATAGCTTTGGAATGGCAGAGTTGAATAGTATTCACATGTAATATTGCCAGTCTGGCATCTAAACATAATGTTCTCCCAGCTGAGAAATTAAAAGTCAATTTCTTTAATTTTATTTAGGATGGCCTTTTGAGTCTTTCATGTGTTTATTAGGTAGTATTTTTACCCTTCAACAAAATAATGAAATTTTATGTTTAGAATAACTGTAATAGCAACAAATTAGTGCTTTTCCATACTGAATCTTTAGGGAAAAAAAAAAAAACCAAAACAACTACTTGAGCAACTGAATGTTTGAAGCCCTGCCTTAGAGGGAATAGTTGAGATTCCTCCCCTTGCTTGCAGTGGGTGGGGAGGTACTGGCTCTGCTGCCTGACTGCAATGTCTGATTTGAGCACTGGGGCTGAGCTTCAGAGATGAGCTTGTGCAGATGCACCTGCAAGGTGGAATGTGTTCTTCCAAGTGCTTTTCCAAATGTTTTGTAATTTGCCTCCTGTTCAAATTTAACCTTATAGAAAGAAAATGAAAGTCAAGGCTTATTCCTGAACTGATAAAATAAATAAATACCTTTTTCCCATGGCCAGATACTGTGGTTGCTCTGAGCCTTGGATGCTCCAGTTGGGGGTTGGAAAATGGCTGTGGAGATGTTTTCTACTCTCAAGTATGGAATTTTCCATTATCCTTCTGAAAATACTTGCTGAAAGACAGGAATTGGTCCCTGATGGTTAATTTACTGTCACAGACAATACAAGTCAATCCTTCCCAAACAGATTTTATTTACTCATACTATTACTTGGAAAGAATAATACTGTGCGTGCTACTTCTGTCAAAGGTCTTCTGTTTCAGTATAAATCCAAACTCTGAGTTGTATTGGAAGTTCCTACGTGCGAGGGCTGTCTTTTGTCTTGTCTGTAGTTCCTTAACTGCCCCAGAAACTGCAATAATTGTTTAGCACTGTAACTGCATAAACTGTTTAGATGTGTAGTATATTGCAGCTATTTTAGATCTCAAGATCCAAATTACTGGTGTTATCTACTATGTAATGTTTTCCTACTAGGGTCAGGATTGTGGCTGCAGACCTATCATGGGCTCTGAATTCCATGAACTGGATTGTGCCTCTGCTTCCTTGTACCTAGTGTGTTTTAACTAAAGATGATTTTCATGCTCCATAATAAAAATCCAATGGGCTGGGAGAAGCTTAATGATATAAAATATACTGTTTAAACAACCCTTCTTAAAGATACTGCCTTCACCATAGGTGTCTATAATAAATATAGCCAAATTACCTCTGAGAAGAGGCAAAAGTGATGGGTGACTAAATCACAGTGAGTATGCCCTGCAAGGCTGCCAATAAATACAATTCCTAGCTGTCATCATAATCTAAGTATTAAAACCTAGATTTTTTCCAAGAATTTGTGTTTTGAAAAACATCTTCATGCTTATTTCAATCTCTCCCCTTCAGCATTATATCTCTGATCAGAAAGCAAAATAGACACATCAGGTGAGGTTTAAAAAGGGAAGAAACATCTGTTTTGTGTGGGAACAATTAGAGGTTGTAAATGGGGTTTATCTAAGAATTTGCCTCATTAGTCAAAGATGAGTGTGTTGGAGAAGCTTGTTCTGTGTAGCAGGAGAGGAAAAGATCTGGGGCAGTGTCTGTGTGTGCAGGTGTGCCTCTGCAATACAAGTTCATGTTTACAGTCATGATTGCCACTACTTTGGACAACCTTTTGTTTTCCCACCCTGAATTGCATATTTGAGTACTATGTCAATGCAAAAAAGGCATCAGCAATAAATAAAAATGTTTTTATTTAAGAAAAATGCTAGAAATGCTAGGTTTTGCACTGGGTTCCCTGTGTTCTCACCATGATGAGGGACTAGGAACAGAGGGAGAAGAATTGCATCCAGCTGCTGGAGATGCAGTGAGCAGAAGCCTGGCTGCCTCTGCTCTTAGTCTGGAGTATAAACTGTGCTCAATTGATAGGCTTTGATGACTCTATTGTACCTCTTCTGCAGCTTACAAGGGCTTTTGTTCCCTTTCAAGTGTTTTATTCTGCACTCCTTGAGTTCAGCAGCATGTCTCCTTACATAGAAATCACTGTCTTAATTTGAGACAGGTACTTGCTGAATTTAGTACTTTGTAAAGGCAATCCTAAATATATATAAAAATTCATCATTCCAGGCAGTAATAGAAGCAATTATGTTCTTAGTATACTGTAGCATTTTAAAAGGTTAAAAAAAAATTCAGTATGTCTCAAAGTAGCTTCTGGATAGTAGTAGTCTTCTGCTGATTATTTCTTTAGCATCCATATGACATCCTGTGCTGTATATTCATAATTTAAAACATGAAATGTGTTGCAAAGGAGAGAATGGAAACTGGAAAGAATGGAAACAGAATTTGGAGTTAAATGTATAACTTTTCAGAAAAATTAGAAAAGAATAATACATTCCTAGCCTTTATATTTACTTAGTACATACACAACTAGAAATGAATGTATTATATCATGTTGTATATGTTCTCATATATAAAATGGAAATTATATTTGTCAGTTATTTCATATATAGAGTGCCTGTTTCAAGCCAGTGAGAATTTTTGACAAAAAAGTATTAAACATAGCTTTGAAGACCAAGCCTTGTTTTTTAACTGAGTGGTAGAAATGGCCCTGAATTACTTTTATGACAAATTCTTCCTGGTTATGTCTGTCTTCTCTACTTACGTAAAATTATATTTGAAAACTATATTACAAGGTTTTTCTGGCTTAATGATATTGGCTAGATATGTTTTGGAAATATGTTATTTACGCAGAGCTTATTTTGGTATAGGTGGAATTATAGGAGTGTTTCTAAACTGGAACAACAAGCTTCTGCAGAAACTGGGTTTATAATATCCTGTATTATCCTACACTATACCCCTTAGATGGAGACCCAGGTTTTTGAAATAGTAGCTGGGGCATCTGCGGGCATCTAAAGAACTGCTTCAAATGTTTATTTCTTATGTTGTCCTGTCTGTCCCTGCTTACTGAGAGCTGCCAATGACCTGATTATGAAAAGTGATTAGAAAACTTTATATTCAGGCAAAATTGGGCTTTCATATTTGCACATCTTTATATCGTTATAGCAGTGTGTGATTTTATTGCTTCTGCATGAAAGATGGAAGAACTTTGTTTCATGTTCTTGGTATCCATTTTTATCCACACTGTATTACAGTTGAATCTCTTTTGTCTGACTGGTTGTTCTCTATTCCTGCATGTAGAGGTTCAAAAGTGGCTGTAGTTTAACAGCCATTTCCCTTTTTCTCATGTTTTTACTTCCAGTAGTTCAGCCATAGGTTCTGTTAGAACCATCTGTGAGGTCCTGGAGAAATAAAGAGAGCAAAAATCTATTCTTTGGAGATGTTTGCTCTTCTTGATTTACCTCGTCTTTTTCCTATGGTCTTTTGTCTGTAGTTATTAATTATAGTCAGGGCAACAATTTCAATGATTAATTGAATACTTCTTAAAACAATAAGGCTGCTTAATAAGCAAAACACAACAAAGACTATTTTTGTGAGACCCTCTTTGGTAAGAAAGCTCCTATTCACACTAGTGATTTTAGTGCTATAAAATGAGGGGAATATTTCTCATAGATATGTGATATTTAGTGTATAAACTGCTGGTTTAAAAAATGCCCTCACTCCAGTATTAACACATTTTTGGCTATAGCTCTTGATTAAATCTTACATTTACTGGGATTCTTTAAACAGAAAGGGGAAAATAATAATTGAGTTGGATTCTGTAGTTCTGGGAGAAGGAGATAAGAATTACAGCCTTGCATGACAACTGCCTTCACAAGATCTTAGAAAGGAATGATAAACTTCAGAAGGAGGTAGGGTGTGATCAACCCAGTTCCTCCCTCATTTCATCATGGGATTGAGCTCAAGCCACCAAATTAATGTGCAGCCCCTAGTGTTTGACCCTTTCCAAGTTGTGGTGTGTTCCAGGTGCTTTTTGAATACTGTTGATACTACTGCTTGTATAAGAGATTGGACATTCTTATGATAACTTATCCAAAAATCTTTTCAGGTGTCCAGATATCTCAATGTTGTTAGTATTTTCAAGGTAGTGCAAAGGCCTTGGAGACCCACTCAGTGCTGGGCAGAGTTAAGTGGCCTGCAGGGAGTGCTGGCTTAAGCCTGGCCAAGTGAGCCAAGTCACCAAATCAGTCTTTCCATGCTAAACTCCCCCTTTCTGCCTGCATGCATTCTCCATGTGATGGAACAGCAGTACTAATGTCTCTGCTAGTTGAAGGACTTGTGCAGTTCTTGAGGAATTATCACTTTATTCTTGCAAACTTAAGTCCCTGGAGTGGCTGCCATCTATATACAGCCTAATTTTCTATGGACTCCTTCAAGTACTTTTATTTTTTTGATGTTTTAGATTTTGTTCAGTTCTCTTCTCTCCCTTTACCAGATAATTTTTCCCTGCATAATTTGTTACATCATGTTCCTTTTACTTCCACATCTTTTATCTGGGATACAAATATAGTATTTTAATCTGACATGATAATTATTGGACATCAGGCAAAACTATTTCCATCCTCTCACCTTCAGACACTAGCTCCTTGTGATGACACTGCTTCCATTAAAGTAGCCTTGATGACAATGAGCATGTCCCTGCTCTATCACTTAACCCATCTTGCATTACTGCTGTTCTTCTGATACTGGAAGGGTGCAGGCTAAAAGGGCTGTGATGCTTGTATTGGTAGAGAAATTTAAAGTGTCTCCAACACAGTTAATAGCAGGGTTTATTCCATTTATCCTGAAATTTGCTTGCAAGCCTGTGTGTCAGCTAAAATGAATCTCTTTATAATACAGAAAATGAAGGCACTAAGCATCTTGCATGTTGCCTGACCTATCTTTCTCCACTAATGGAGCTGACAGGTCTCTCCCAGGAATGCTACAGGGGACATTATTTCTTTTCTTCAGTGCTTCTTGTAGCTTCTCTGGGTCTTGTCTTACTGATGTGTAATACAAAACACAAAGACAGCCTGACTGCGTTCTTTAGAAGTGTAATCAGAGATTAAACCAATCAAACTTGATAAACCTTTATAGTCTCTAGCAAAGTAGAGCCTCCCTTGGAAAGCCTTAGTGTAAAACCCCACCATGATAAAAGCAGATCTGGCTTGACAGGAACAAATGCTTCCATGGGCCCCTAAACATAACCCAGACAACTCTATTAAATAATCAAGGAAGAAAAATTGGAATTTTACTAATATTTCTGCAGTCACTTGATTTGAATGCAAGAAAAAATGCAGACAATTGAATATGCTGATATTATGGTGAACCACCCTAATTCTACTGTGTTTCTGGAAAGGTCTGTATATACAGCAGCAAACATTTACATCCTCTTGCTGGCAGGATGAAACTTTCCTACAGGATTAAAATAAATGACAAGTTGCATCACCAGGCAGTCCAGGCAATCATTTCCCTCCCAGGATTGTCCCTGGCATTATTTGTCTGGTTCCTGAAACTAATCAAGGTGTAGGGAATAACAAAAATATCCGTACAGCTGTGTCTTTATCTTCTTGTCTGTAAACTTCCAGGTCATCTGTAATATATTGTAGATGACACTGCTTATCAATAAAATTGACTTAAGCATTTTAAATCAAAGCCACAATGAGACCAGAACTGGCATTGCTAATATATGTTAGTAATAGAATGGAAACCTCATCTTGTGAAACAATTATCTGTAATAGTTTACAAATTAAACTTTTAGAATGTTATAATTGGTCTAATAATGTACTGTTGTTAATGACTGAAGCAAGCCAAGTTGATCTATGGTTAGGCAATAAAGCTCTTGGAAGCAAATGGTCACAATAAATCAGAGTTTTGTAAGCTTATTTTAAGTTAAAGCCAGAGGATACTGCCCTAGAAAGGGATCTCAGCAACTCTCACTAGAAGTGCTTTGTAGTTATGATTTAGAGGAGGGCTGTGTTGAGCCTTCTGCTGAGCATAGCAAAAGGGGATGACCTGTCTAGAAATCTTTTGAAGTTCTGTGTATTGCAGAAAACTATGTTTAATGGAAGCAGTAGGTGTACTGTAAACTGTCTTTGAATTGTTGGGCAGTGTTCTCTGGTAGCATATTCAGTAACATCCCTCATACTCAAAAAAACAATCCTCAGTGAAATGAGAAGTCCTGATACAAAAAAAAAAAACAACTTTCATTTTCAGGATTTCTATATTTTTGAGAATAAGAATTACTTACTGATAAAGAAGAATTATTCATTTGGTTAGATATATTAGTTGTGGACAATACCAAGTGTTTAATATTAAAGATATTAGTCCTTACTTTCAACTGAATTAATATTGCCACACAAGAGGAATAAAATTCCACTGAAACTCTCCAACATGATCCATTTTTTAAATAACTTCCCCTGCTACATAGTTATTTATCACTACTATAACAACTTTAGTGTTATATATTCATGCTATACCTTCCAGTGAAGGATGTATTAAAAAAAAACCCAAACCCAAAAAACAAACAAAACCCTATAATGAATTAAAGAGAGATGAGTTATCATTTTACTGAAACAAATAGGATTTCTCTTTTTGAATTTAAATTGCCCTCTGCATGCTAGCAAAAATATTCCAAATATTTTTCATAACCCTGAAGGTGAATTACTATGGAGGATAAAATTTTAAGAAATTCTATTCATTCCTAATAAAGAAGCTGCAAAACAAATCTAGTAGAAGAGAAATGCTTAGGAGATAAAAAAGCTCATGTCTATGAAACACTTAGTGATAGGTGGAAGTTCTGAGATGGAGGAGGAAGACATGATGTTAGTTTGGAGCTCCTTAGAGACTTTAATGCATGCAAATAATAAGGAGAAATAAGAGGCCAAATACCTGAAAGAAATGTTTTCAGAGTTTATGGGTGATACCATTCCAGGGAATACTGTGAAAACTTTCTGTTCTGTATTGGCAACTTGCTCTATTTATCACCTAAATTTTTGTTTTTACCCACAACGGACTTTTAACTGATTACTCAGAATATTTAGTTGCAATACTCTTACAACATAAAGTTGTGTTGGGGTGCCAAAGTTGTTATAAATTTAGTTGGGTACAGGAAGCCATGAACAGCCTTTATGGGTCTGACCAGAGGCCCATTACGTGCACCAGTCTCTCTAAAAGCAATCCTTACCACTACTTTTAGAGCTACATGGAAAAAAGCTTGAAGTTGAAATGGATAAAAGTCAGTTGCAATTAAGCCTACAAGTTTTTGCTGTTTTGGGAAAATCTTTGATATGTTTCTTGTGAATTTTGCCAAGCCATAATGTATGCTCAAGTAAAAGAAAAATTTCTTCTACTTTGGTCAGAGCTGGACCTGTGCAAGGCAATAGTGAGGCTATCCCACAAAATCATAGTTTAAAATATAATTCTGTCTCAAAGCCAGAACATACCAATATGCTTTCCATTAGCATATCAAGGGCAACCTGCTTCTATAGCCTGCAGAGGGGATTCCCTTTGCTCTCTGCAGCCTTCATAACAATTTCCATACCAGTCCTATTCAGCTGCCCTGGAGAACCGTGCCTTGAACTACCTAAATGCCTCTTTCTCCTTTGACTCTGAAATTGGGACAAAATTTCCTGGGTATTCTGATCTCTGACCTTATAGGATTGGCCTAATCCTGCCTTGAAATAAGGGTCAGGAAGGGTATGTGTTCTCTATGGGCACCCAGTAGCAGTTACAGCTAGATAAATCCTAACTTCAATAAAGATAAACCAGAGAGAAATAACTATCTCATGGATCTGCCATGGGACTTGCAAAGAATTTGCTGGTGCGTCTCTGAGCTAAAATGCTAATGCATATGGTGTGTTTATCAGCTTTGAGGTAGACAAATGATGGTAGAAAAGTGACGTGAGTACGTGGAAGGAGAACTGGCATATGCTAATTTAATTTTTGTTTAAATCCCCTTATTAAAATTCAGTCAGGCTCAAAAGCATGGGGGAAGGTCTCTACATTTGAAAGTAGAATTTATTCCACCAAAACAAATGACATTTCAAACAAACTTCTTGAAGGTAAAAGGGCTGGAGAAGACAGAGAGGAAAGGAGAAATCAGCAGGTTGCAGCTGTTTGAAGTGACAGCTCAGAGGATTTACAAATGTAGGTGCTATAACTATATGGCTTGAGTCACAATGAAAAGTAATAAAAGTGCAGCTGTTGAGAGGTGGTGACTAAAGTTGATGGAATAGCAGCAATTCACTTAAACATACAAAGGATTTTGGTAATGGAGGAGCCACAGAAAAAGGAAATGAAGAAAAATAAATGAGAGAAACCTGGAAAATGGCTATGAGAATGTCCCAAGCAGCTCAGGATGTATCTGATGTGTATTCTAGAGGACAGTATTTACTAAAATATCATGGCTGTTCATGTGGCTTTGTATGGTAAAGCACATTTTTCACTTTGTGCAATGGGGAGCAGGTGGGAGCATTTGTACTCATACAAATGACTGCTACTTGTGCCTGACTCTAGTGAAGGTTGGTGTTTCTATAGGGAGAGGTAACATGCACAGACTAAAGAACTTAGAGCACCAGGCTGGTGAGGTCTAACCCAGCCCAGGAATGGACTTGTGCACGATGCTTGAGGACTGTTCCTCTTGATTGTGGAATTCTCCAGTAGTGTGGGGTGATCCTTCAGTAAAAAACATGGGACCCAGTAATTCACTGCTAGTGGCAGTGAGATTGAGAGCATACAAGTGGATGTGTTTTGGATAGGCAGCACTGGCAACTCCTGGGCTGGGATTGTTCACTTTTGGGAGGCTGCTGAAAGAATGGATGGATTCCTCACAGGAAAACTTAAATAAACTGGCATCATTATAGGTATCAGTCTCTTGAAGATGTACTGGATTAAATGGGTGTGGCAGAGGTGCTTGGATGAAGGAAAATGCAGCCTACAGCCTTTGAAGGAGTACAGCAGAAAGTGTCAAGCATGGCCATTCTTTGATGTTTTGATAGTCCAACCTGGAAGTTCTCTGAACCTTTTATCACCATCAGCTTGGGAAACAGCAGCTCTGAGGGTCAACATACAAAATCTGCAACTGCCTTAAATCTGCTGAAAGGAATTAAAAAAAATTAAATAGCTTTTGTGCAATAGACCAAATGAATAGAAAGATGCTAGGGTTTAAGTTCAGCAAACTAAAATGACAAATATTAGTGCAGCTTTTCTTCAAACACCAAGAACTTGTTACAATTTTTACATGTCCCCTGTAAATGAGATGAAATTGGAGCACCACAGTAAAAGAAAAGGGAAGAAAAACAGCATAAATCATTGGCAAAGCCATTATTTTTAAGCTAGAAGAATTAGTGATATTTGCAGAAGCAATATGATCAAAATAGTAAGATTATAGTGTGCTGAAAAATGTGGTCTGAATTTCTCATATTTTTTAAATACTTAATTTCTACCAGCATATATTTATTTTTTCTCAAATTGAGTGAAAATACAAAATTAAGGAGCTAAGAAGATGTTGCAGTTAAACTGTTATCCAGTACTTCCTATTGCTCATCTATGGGAACTCAAAGTATATAGCTAGCAAGTAGTCTGTGTAGTACCTCGAACTGGAGAAATGTTTTAGGCCTTCCTGCAGAACACATTTCTTTAGTTTACTGTCAGCTGTTGTACCTTTTTATTACCACTATTATCTTTTTCTTTTTTTTCATATGTACAGTATACCAGCAGGTCGTATAGAGAGACCTGAACCAAGCCCAAGGGATGAATTCTGCCTTCTAATGCACTGCTAATAGTCAGTAAGATCTTGAAGTGTTTTATTTTAAAATAAAAGACACTACCTTATAAACTGATGTGCCACAGTGAAGATTTTTAAGGAATCCTGCAAAATTTCATAATAAAACCATCGCTTGTCTCTTCTGGGCTCATCCACAGTGACAAACACAGGATTCAAGATAAGTAGGGATGGTGTGAAATTGTTAATGACAGCTGAGTTCAGCACCTTGATGGGGTTTGTTTTCCTATGTGTCATTGCAGAATTGCTTCTGACTAAAGAAAAATCTTCCAAAGATAACTGTGTAAACTAGAACCAGCTTATATCTAGGCTGAAGTGTTCAAAGCACAGTTTGTTACAGCTGTGTGTGCAGCAGCTCTGAGCAGTGTTTGATCAGGCTCCTGCACTGCTGATGCAATTGTCACTGGAGGTGGGTTTGACAGCAGCTGGGTGTGCAGGGGAGGTGCTCTGCAGCCTGTGGAAGTATCAATTAGCCCGGGAACTTATATGAAGCAACTGGCTGTGTCATATGCTCAAATTGTTTAAAATTTCAACATTGACAAACATTCCATAATGATTTGCTGTTTGTCTGCACAACTTGCATGGAAGTTTCAACCTCTTGGACAGAAAAACCACTTGGAGATGATGCAAGAAGAGATTGTGGAGGAACTGTGAGGGACAGGTGACCCCAGGACCTGAGCAAAATGAAACCATTTCTGCAAGTGTTCACCTTCTGAAATGAACTTTTAATTTTACTAAAAGGAGATGAGAAGTCTTGCTCAGATACAGACTGTAGTCTCAGTCTGCACTAGGACAAGACAGTTTGTTGCAGAAATATAAGCATATTTATACTGTCTTATTTTAATGCACTGGCACCTACATTATTATGACTAAAACTGGCATGCACATTATTATAATTTCTTACTCAGCTAAAGCTTTATGATCATGGGTAGATAAGCCAGGAGGGCCAAATCTTCTAAACTGTTTTTTACAAGTGAGGACAAAAGCTGACAAATTTGTATGTGTCCTCTGCCTCCTTGCACCTTTTAGTATGTAGAAGCCAAAACTGGTCTTGAGCTGCTATTTTCACTAAAAAGAAACTGTTGTTGCTTTTGCATGTCTTTGTGGGTTTTCCACAGTCTGGAATACTTTGTCTGTACTTTGAAAAGTTATTTTCCTAGGTTCATAGTAGTCTCTTTTCAGCCCAAGTATTTTTGTGCATTGTAGCTTTTCTTACCATTATATCTCTTTGTATCTGCTCCTGTTAAGTGCTTCATTCTGTAATTTTGGGGGTTTTGCTGTGTATTTCTGTAGGTTCCTCTTAGTCTCCTTTCCATTGTAGCCCTTTTTTCCTCCTCCTCCCAAAGCCACACCATGTGTATACTTGGAAGTACTTCAGGCCAGATTTATTTATGAATTTGCCAGAAGCAGGTATTTATGGCTATTCTCTGTTTGTTCTCTCACACAGTTGGTGGCTATTTCTGCTTTGGTTTAGAGCCACAGGAGTATATGAGTCCTTGAGTGAATAACTACTTGTCACCCTAAAGAGAACAATCCTCATGTACTTCATCTACAAAAAATTCAGAAAACTGGAAACTACATAATAGCAACTAGCAGGATAACTAGGCCAGTTCAAGACTTTGGCACCAGAAGGTTTTTGTAGCCATCTTTGATGTATCCAAGTCTCTTGCGTTTCATTCCCAAAGGTATTTGCCTCATAAAAAGGCAGAGATTAATTATATAAATATGTAGAGAAAATATCACCTAGCAAAATCAACAGAGGGGAAAACAGTTTGTTGAGAATTCTACCACAGCCAAGCAAAACTATGAAAATAAGATACAGTAGTTAACAGCACTAGACTTTTTCTGTTTAACTTCGAGTTTTTGTGGAGCGGTGCTGAGTGGAAGTTCATGAGTTAACTAGGTAGGAAGGAGACAATGTGTGCAGTTGTGTCATGGCATGCTGAGTGCCCCCCTCCTCTCTACTTGGATAAGCTCTATGTAAAAATGAAAACTCTAATCCATGAAAATGTGGAACCTCTAATCCCCAAATGAGTTTCAAAGCGTGTAGTTCAGAAACAAGAGCTAATTTCTACCAAGAGTGTTAAAACCAGTATGAGCTGTCTCTTAAGGTATTTGCTTGTTTCCTTTCTCTGCCCCTTTTGCTTCAGTAGAAAACAGGTTGCTTGCACAGGGACTGATTCTGCATTAATACTTCCTGGCCTATTCCTGTAATCATTCAGTGCCCATCATAGGATTTTCGTCTATGAGAGAAGCTTGGTATGTTGTGTGATACTACTGTTAACTTCAAAGAAAAACATTTGGCTAAAAAACACTGGCGATTGCTTTTAGAAAAACCTCTTTAATAACTGGATTTTATTATCATGAACTTAAAAGTAAAAAGAAAAAGGAACATGATTTCAGCCAGAGTTGAACAGCAGTGACAAGTTTAAATAATGGTACAAAATGAGACATGGCTTTCTCAGGGACATTCCTGCTATGGATTAATTTTTTTATTTGCTTTCTCCAAAGTGCCTGGATAAATTCTACAAACAGGTCTTCAGAACCAGGTTCTTTTTACTCAAAATTTCTGATTTGACATACCTAGATAGCTCAAAGCTCTTTATGAACTTTTATTTGCTTATTTACTTTGTTCACCTATAATAATTATGCTGCTGCTAAACTTGGCCTTAAATTGCTATAAATGAAGATGAAGCTGTCCTATATGGAGAAACAACTCATACAGCTCTGGAGTGTCCAATATAGATAGACCTATGACACTCGAGGTTTTTGAGAACGTAGTATTGCAAAATGATCTAAAAAGGAAAGGTGAAATGTTCAATAGTTAAACATATTTTTCAAGTACTAAAAAAAGTAAGCTTCCTCTGCTTTTCTTTTGGAAATAGATACTGCCAGGAAAAAATTTGCAGATACATATTTGGCAAAAAAAGTATTTTTTCCTTTTATGTCTCATGATGAAGTATGAATAAGACTAATACTTACAGCCAAGATAATGTCTGCTGTAACAGTGCTACTTTTTTAACGTGTTCTGTTTTCTAAAAAAGGAAAGTTCTTTTAATGTAAAAATATATTAAATTCAAGAGGTACAGCTTTTAGCATTCTGCAAACTGGACCTTAACCTGTGATTGTTTTTTTCAGCTCTAATTTGCAGAGTGACTGTCTGTCTCCACAGTGAGGATTAAATGCTCCCTTATGAATGTTCCTTAGTTTCCTTAGTTCTTAGACAGCCCTTGCAGCCTCTGATCCCCTCCAAGGAGCACATGCTGAAAGAGGAAAAGCCTGTTTGTATTAACTACATAACCTTTCTAAACATAACCCATAAAAAACCCCCAAACAAGTTGGGGAATTTGATCAGCCTGGGCTGGGCATCAGAGTGATACAATCACTATAACATAAAGTTCTATAGATAACTAGGAGGTTTAAAAACTTAATGTTTTGGTTAGTGGTATATAACTTTTGGAGCTCTCTGTGGATTTCTGTGTTGGCTGTGTTCTCAATTTTTTGGTGTTGATTAGAGAAAGCCAAAATACCTTCTACTTTCCAAGAGGTCAACACTATGGGTGTGTCTTATTTAGTGAAAACCAAACCTAGCTTCAAGATGCAGACTTGGATCCAGGTTATGCGTACTTACTCAATTTTGGAAGATTCAGATCCTTGAAATACATTATATCCATTTAAAGAAAGGATTTATAAATTAATCTAAAATTGCAATATTCTCTGCTAGCTGACCTTATGTTGATCCTCCTCTAACAGCTCTATGAAAATAATAGCTTTGAGAACTTTCACAAAGGCATTTGCCTGCAATTTTCTTTGTGAAGGGTAAGTCTACACTGAGTACTGGTCTTGCAGATACTGTGTCTTCCTATGACTAAATCTGAGTGAAGATACCTTTTTATTCTCTTGTGCATCTAAAAATAAGTCTTGCCTTTTGGTACTCAGTATGGAGTCTCTGCATCCTTCATTGGTATACAGAAGCTTTAGAAAATATGAACAATATGATTCAGAAGGAAAAAAAATACTCATTTTTTCCTGGTTTTAGCTCTTCTTTTATTGATCCTGACTTGTCAGGGGGCAGATAATAATTTGTTGTTAGATGAGATGGCCGCTTATGTGAACAATAGAATTTATGATTGCCACAATGGACAGTAAGGCAAATGAAGTTTGTTACTCTGGATATGCAAGATCCTGACTATTTGTGAACTGTTTGTGCTGTTTTAAGTAACATCTGCTCATACCCACCTATTATTTTCTATGGCTACAATGCTGACCATGAAGAGCTTTTCTCATGAGACACGAGGGTTGGTGGAACCAGCTCATCTCTGTTATAGTATTACTGTTGATAGCTGCACTGCTAAAAACCAAGTTGACCAAACTTTGGTGAACTAACACTGCTAAACCAACTTGACCGTTTATCTGGCTTTAGCTTTCCTCTCTATTAAAAGTACATTATTATTGGTTTACCTAATGTTTTTTCTTCTCCTTTTCTTCTAAGACTGTACAGTAAAGAGTTTGTTTTCTTTGGGTTTGCATGTTTTTGGATGAACTGCCTGTGTGGGAAACCTTACTGCATCAAAGTCAAATCAGTAAGAACAGCTTATTCTTTTACTGCCAGAGAGTTAAGCTGAGCTTTTCATTTGGCTCTTGCAGCACTGAGTTCCACAGAGGAAATCTTTGAAAAATTATCTTCTGTACTCTAGAGACTCTTGTTTGACTAACTTTCAAGACTTCAGTGCAAGTCAGCTGTTTGAAAACTGTTATGGTTCTGGAGGGAAGGAGTTGAGGCAGACCTCAAGAGGCAAATCACTACTTTTATTAGTGCATCAAGCACAGGTCATGCTTATAGCTCTCTAAAAATTGCTGCTTAGCTAGGGAGGACTCAAACTCTTTGAAAGGTGGAAGAATGGTCCTCTCCAACACAATATTTTGGTAACCCTGATAACTCAGAGCTTGAGTGTCAGGGAGAGACAATGTTCTTGTCTATGATTACTCAGGCAGGACTATCTGCAGATGTTGCTCCTCCAGGCTTCAGTGCCAAAAGCCATTTTGGCAGCAGAGGTAGGGATTTGTCCTCAATGTGAGGCAGAAATAAGACAGTCAGAGCTGGTGATAATGTGATGATGAATAAAGCCAACCTTTTGTTTGCTTCTTGCACAGTTATTTGCACACAAAAAATGCCTTAAGAAGAAATAGCTAAGTAAGAAAACATGAGTACTGATCTCAGTTCACGAGTTCCTGTTGTGCACCTTAGAGGTTATTAACAGTAATGTGTTTGTCCATATGAGGATTTATTTGTTAACTCTAGAGTTCACTTGTTAACACTCAGACTGTTCACTTCGGTTTGTTTTCTCTGGCGTTAGAATGAGTGAAAATCTGCTATTTCTTCTAATTTTTGATTTCCTCTTTTCTTTGTTTGCTAAACTGAAGATGTGTTGGTAGTCACTGCTGGTGTGTGTTCTTGAGCAGAAGGATATGGCTGCTTAGGGAAGGGTAAAAAACATGTGCTGGGCTGCTGTTAGGTTGATATATCTGTGGCTTTCTTTCCCTGGAAACCATGAAGATATGATTCCAAAAGGACACAGATGTCTCAGCTCATTCTCCTGCCATGAAAAAATAAATGGGAGGGGTGAAGAATGAACTAAGATTTCCTCATGTGAATATTATTTCAGTTTTTAAAGAGTTACATTGTTATAGGCCACTACCAATCTAGAAATGTAAATAAATTTTATTCCAGTACTAAGTACTGTGTTGTGTTGATGATTCTCTAATAAATAGTCTTCTTGTATAGGTTTTTTTTTTGTCCCATGGAAATATGATCCTAAATTTTGAGACCTAGATTTCAAATAGCAATCTGTTTTGTCCATAAGGCTTGTGAATATTTTTACAATTCAATTATACAAGTATATTTTATTTTCAAAATGGTCATTCCCCTATTTCATAAGTCAAGGGGGGAACCCTCCCCCAGAGCAGTACTTAGTCACATCAGCATGCATCATTGCTGCACATCAGATGCAAAAAATACACTCTTTAAAGATACTGCTTTATACGTGTTCTTGAACTATACTTTTCACTCGAAAAGATCAAGACTAATTTTCAATGGTCCTATTTTAGAACATACTTTTCCTTTCAAATTTTCATTCACAACTTTTTTTATGCCTTCAGAAAGGATGAACCCCCTTCTTAATCCAGAAAGGTGTCCCTATGGGATTTTTGGAATAGTGTTTGTCAGTTGATATTATTCATATATATGAAAGAATGGGATTAGTTTTTATCTGTGATTCAATCTGCTCTTTCAAAAAAGGTCCCAGTAAATACCAGGTTAGTAAGTTCATCTTTCCAGTTGCTTTCAAGTGCTGTAGTTTTAAGTGCTTGTTTGGATGCAAGAACTGTGTTCCTTCACTGCATGAACAGTATCATACTGTGAGATTTACAAGCAGGCAGCTTAATACTTTCACAAGCACTGTCTTCAAGGTATTTCACTTCCTTTATTTTCCTTCTTTAGTAAATAAGGCTGCAAGTTGCAAATCTGAGTGCTTGAAATTAGACTTTCAGGTCTTACTGAGGCTTTTAAATAGCAGTGTCCAGATTCTCAGAAGTGAGTCTGGGTTGATTTTTGGAAGCCTACAGCATGTATTCAAACAAGCTTAAGCACTCAGCTTAGGTACTTTTTTAACCTCTGTTTTCAGGTTTTTACTGAGGTATTTTCTTGTGGTAAAGGGGAAGGTATGTGCTCCTCTTGCTGCTGTCCCTATGGGATACTCTAAACTAAACTGCTTTTATATATAATGATATATATAATGAATTGGAGCCTTAGCTTTCTTCCATGATCACTGAGTATAACTGTCAGATCCTAAATTGCCTTTAATTTATCTTACATCTTTAAGTTATTCTATGCTTGAGTGTCAAAACTGGGTAAACTGCTTGGAGTGTGTGAAAGGAATTTTTCATTCTCTTTAAATTAATAATGAAACTTGAATGATTCAAATATGAAATATATACAAGAATAGCTTTCACTAGCTAAGAATGCTGTTTCACCTCTCAAGATCACATTACTTTGAAACCCATGACAGGTGTTTCTATGCTACCTCCTTTTGGGCTGCTGTGTAGTGCCCTGAGACCCTCAGCAGAAAGTGGCTATGCAGGGGCAGATCCAAACAAGGTTAGAGGATGCTCCTGCAGCCATGGGGCAGGGATGTGTGTGCAGAGGCAAGAGAAGGCATCCCCTGTTTAGCTTCACTCCTGTAGGAATGGCTCAAGTCAGAAAACTGTAAGTGTTCAAAAATACCTTGTTTGAACATAATTGGAGCCATCCCTATATATTTATAACTGCCCATGCTGCATGGTCCTGCATTATTTCTCCCCGCCAATGCTCTGATGGAAAATTTATGGTTGTGCTTGGCTGGATCAAAATAATCTTCCTTCATAAACAAGGAAAACATTGTTTATTTTAGTAAGATTTCCAGAAGAATGTGGAGAAATTGTAGCCACTGCACTTGGCTGAAATTGCAAACAGGTGCCTTTAATAACAGGTTATGGCTTCACTTAGTCAGGTTGAACCCTGCTTTGCTCTGCCAAAATGAAATTGGCTCATTGCCCCAGGGAGAAGAGACTTGCCAGGCTACTGGAGCTCCAAAGCCTAAAAGTCATAAAAGCTCTTTATGTTTACCCTGTGTCCATTATCAGTGCTGGGTTTTTATGGCCAAATAGGGTTGCACAAGTAAAAATAATTGATGCTTCATAGACTCATTTTGAATGAGTCCTGTGTATATTGGAAATATCTAGATAACAATTAGCATTACTAAGATATTTATTTCATTTATCTCCATGCCTACCCCATTTGGCATAGGCTCATGGTACCATTGTCTCTGCCCTCCTGTATTTACTTCAGCTGCTGAGAAATGGTGCTGCTCAGACAAACAGCTTTTTGCCTGCTAGGTTGCTTTGTTGGAGTCACCTCTGGTGGCTTTGCAGTGGGTCACTGAATACAGAAGAGATGAACCCAGCAGAACTCTGAACCCTATCAGGCATCCAAATGGGTCAGAAATAAGTAACTTGAAACCAGCCTGGATAAATTCCACCACTCACTGGCTGCTTGTAGTTTAAGAAATGGAGGATTACAGCAGTCAAACGGGGTCAAACTTGAAAGATGCTTCAGTCTTGGAGCTGAAGGGGAAGCTAGGTTTTCACCATACTTTCTTTCCTCTGGTTGGCATTGCCCATAACATCTCAAAATTAAGCTGCTTTGGAAAAAAATCCTGTTTAAAAATACTTTTTCTATAGATTTATATTAGTGGAGGAAAAAGTTTGGTGTTGTTTACTTGAAGGAGTCAATAAGCTGAAGGGGTGTTTGAGTTATCTTCTACCTGGAATTCTGACAGATTTGTAATACTCCCCCTCACCAAAATTAGAGAAATAATGAAGTCTTAGAGGCAGGGGAAGTCCTTGCACAGAGAGATAATTCCTTAAAAGGTAGGATATAATTCCTGAAAATAGACAGGGAAGTGAGTGCTTGGTAACTGCAGCAGATGGTGTTTGGCAGTGGTGTTCCAAGGGTTCTGCACTGTTTATGAGAATGTATATAAATGGGCTTGAAAAGGGAGGAGAGCAGTGAGGTGACTAAGTTTGCTGTTGATAAACAATTATTCAAGGTAGTGAGGATGAAGGCAGACTGTGAAGAATTACACAAGGATCCAGAGAGACTGTGTGACTGGGCAATAAAATAGCAGATGAAATTCAGTGTAGATAAATGTGAAGTGATGCATGTGGGGAAAAACAATCCTAGCTTCACATATAAAATGATAGGCTCCAAGCTGTCTGTTGCCACTCAGGAGTGAGACCTTGGGCTATGATGGATAGTTCCATGAAAATATCAGCCTGTGCTTGACAGCAGGTTAAAAAGCAAATCAAATTTTAGGAATTATGAAGAAAGGACCTGAGAACAAAACAGATAATGTCCTTATGCAGCCATATAAATCTATGGCTCACCTTTACCTTGGGTACCACAAGTAGGTCTGACTTGCTAATCTCCATGAGGATGTGTTAAGATGGGAAGATTCAGAAGCTGGAGAGGAGAATGCATTTGAAGGGATGAGTAGGCTGGGACTCACTTGCCTGGGGAAAAGTCAGCCAAGGGGGATAACTTCAGGCTAAAAAGCCTGTGAGTGGGTGGGGAGGGACAGATCTGTCATTGCCTCTTTCAGCACAAGACTTAAGGGGCATTGAATGAAGCCTGTAGAAACTGATTCAGAAGCCAGCCTTTCCAGAAGGGAATAATGGGCCTTGTCCAAGCTGTGCAGAGAGTCTGGGGTAGAATGGACAAAGAATTAGATGACATGCCACGTCAAGGACAGCTAGATGCAGAAACCCTAACAAGCTTGAGAAATCTCTTGAAAAAGTGCTGGAGACTGCAAGAGCTCTGTTAGCAATACTGTGCATGTTTGTCCTGTATTTTCAGTTGTGACTGCATTTGCTCTCTGCTTGATACTGAAAGTGGATTTGAGAGAGTGGTGTCTATAGACTGACTATTCAAGCCCTGTCAGATCTATGAGGGGGCTGCATGCAGACAATTCATGAACCAACTGCAGGCGACTGGGACTTTGATTTCTCGTTATCCAATACTGAGTGCAAAGATCATTACAGAGAAAGGACTCTGATAACACAGCAAGCCTTTTACTCCAGTCTTATGTACTCCTAATGTTAATGCATCCACAAATGCCTGTAATGCTAATTCAGATGTGATTGGTGCTGGAATTAATGCCTCGTGAACTGGAGTAGTATTCAAGGAAATAAGAGTTTCTGAAGTGGTGCATGAAGGTATTCACAGGTGGGAATTAAAGGTTTTGTTAAGACTCGCCTCCAAAAATACAAAGTTATAAAGTTTGGAATAAAATAATAAACACATTCTGCTTCATTTAAAATTTTTCTGAAGTCAGTTGTCTATATATACTGCATGTATTACTGTGTATAAGCATTCATTTCACTACATTATTCAATTAGAGAGATCAAGTATTGCTCAATCAATTCAAATAAATTGAATACTATGTAAGAATTGTATATCAAGCACTCATTTCCTTACCTGTCTGCTAAGGAGTGCTGATTTGCATGAGTCGTTCTGCTTGGGATTGCAGCAAAAACTTACTTAGGGATGAGAACAACTAAGTAGTATGACTTGTATAGCAAACATGACAGTGCAAATTTTAGGATGATGTACAGGGAGCAAAGATGATGTGCAATGTGGGTAAAACCTGTGAAACAGTAACTGAGGTGAGTAAAGAGTGTTTTCTTGAATCTGCCTAATAGTTTTTTCAATATTACACCTTTCATGCATTTCATTCCCCAAATCAGAATATGTCTGTTGAATAAAATAGAGATAAATACTAAATTCAGCATTTCTTTTGAGGTGGCTGCTGCAAAAATTATGAAAGGTGTGTGGAGTGGATGTGCATGGAGAGAGCAAAGGGCTGAGCATCAAAAAAAATGGTCTAGTTGATTGCTAAAAGCCTTTACAAATAAGCTGCTGGTTGCTACTCTAGTAGGTTCCATCTGTTCTAACAGAGCATAAGTTGACACTTGAAGGAAAGCATAACTGGCTAAATGTCAACCAGTACAGTAGTCTTGAGAACTTGAGTTGATTATGAAGTCCTGAGTCTGACCCTGAGTAGAGGGAAGGACTTCGGTTCTGCAGTCTCTCAAGAGACCCCTTCTACTTGGTTCTCACAGTGAAGAACATGTTAAATTGTAGTTTTGCTTGTTAAAACCTGTGACTGTTGCCTGGAAAGGGACAGATAGATTTCATGACAAATGTGATTACAAGAAGACATTTCTGCTTAGGATGGTAAACAAATTCCTCCCATGGTTTAGTGATGGAAAAACATAAACCTGCAGTGGAATGCATTGCCTAAATTTAATGATTATTATGTGTCTCCATGTGTCCTATATCTCTGACATGTCTTCTCTGCAAACTGCTTGGTAACACAGATGTTCCATATCCACTGGCTCATGTGGGAGCCAGTAGAACAGCTGTTCCAGCTAGCAGGTTATGTGCTCTCTGAAAAACCCTGACCACCCATGTAATGGTCTTCTTGCTCTGAACTATTGCTGCAGGTGAGTTGTTGCCTAAGGGGTAGCCTGACTTGCAACTTTCAGGTTTGTGCCTCAAAGAACCAAGACATGACAAAGATCTGTTGCATTATGAAATATGAATAAATTCAACAAAATAATATTTTATGAATTAGATTACTTTTTCTCATCTGTTAAGACTGAGGGAAGAATGACTTAAATCTCCCAATCATCTTGTAGTCTAACCAAGCAAAAACTTACTGAGTTACACCCAAACATTGCAATTACTCTTGCTATTCCTGATCTGCCTGCCCCAAACTTTTAAAAGGCCAGGAGAACATAAGCTTTCCTTTATGTATGAGTAAATTAACTTTTTATGATCTTCTATACTTATTTCTTGACCAATATTTGTCTGTCTTTAAAGGAAAATGTGAGGTGAGGAATAGCAAGCCAAAGGGAGAAAAGTACTAGAAAATGAGACATCTTATTCATGTGTTATCATAAATTGCCTTTATCACAGGGAATGTTCATATAATTTCTTTCAGAAAAGCAGAAGAATCAAATGTAAAATACCCTCTCATAAGTATTATGGGAAAGCAGCTGAAGTATTTTCAACTCAGTGTCTGTTCAGCATGTTATGTCCATAATTCTGCATGATGCAGCCAGAAGTACTATGACCTATTCAAATATTGTTCTGGAGCATTGACCTATACATCCAGCTTACTAATACCTTATAATGAGTCAAGAATATGCATTTCTTTTTCAAACATTGGTTGTACAATGTTGCAATGGTAGCTAGTGCTTTTGAGGAACAAACTATGGTTTCTTTTGCTGACTAGTGAACCATAGGTCTACACTTTGTTCCAGTATGATATTCATATTAATAACTCTATAAAAGCCTTGTTAAAATACACTTGTATGTATTTTAACATACAAGTGTATTTTATTTTTTGTAATTAAAACTACTACTCTACAGTAATACAAAATTTTTTCTGCAAATTTCTCTGGTTCTCTGGTAAAAAAATTAAAAAGTAAAATTTGCCCAGATCTGTCCATGTTGTCACTGTATTTGACTGCACAACTCATGGAACAGCACTTCAATTTCTCATTTTTTTGTTCAGCCTATGGACCATGTACACAAGTTCACTTTCTTGACCCTTTGAAATATTTCTGGAACAGGGAGAATGTCCTCAATCAGCCCTTTAATATTTCTGAACTTTAATTGATTAAGCTTATACCAGTCCTTGTAGAAACACCTTCAAAAGAAATATAATTTTGGATATCAGTGTATGGATCTGACACTTTGTTCTGTGTGTTTGCTGGGTTGCATCATCTTGTTGCAGTTTGTGGCAAAAGTCATTGTTCAAATTCAAGGTACTTCTAATCACTCTGAAAAGTCAAATTTCCTTGTGTTCTTTAGATGGTTCTGCTGAGTGATACAAGCTAATTAACAGTTGTGGAGTGCTTTAGTTAGGCCACTTCTGTGTTCGTAAAATCCAAAACTTCTACTCAACCTAAAGTTCCAGGAAAGATAAGGGGGGGAATGGTTTCCCAGAGCTATTGTACTTCCCTGTAGAGTTAAAATTAAACTTATGGCTCTTACAGCATAGTGAAGAAATCTGATGAAAATGGAATACTAATGTACCACATCTGTACTTTTTTCTTCAGAAGTCCCTTATGTGTGAACAAGTGACATGAGAAAAATTCTTGTATGAACATAATACTTTGGGAACTGCAAGTGAGACTGGGAGGGACTGTGAGTTAGCAGCATAGCTTCAGTCATTTAAAAACATAACTAGACATGCACTTTCTTTTGATTCTAGAAATTTGAAAATGTCTTTCTCAGTTTAGTTCTGGTTTACTTGATGCATTAATATGATAAAAAAATCTTACTTAGAAAGTGACTTCATGAAACTGCCAATATTTTATGAAGTGTGAATCCAAATTTTGGTCAGATCTGTCACTGGAGTATTGCTGAATATTGCTATTTAAGACAACTGAGGACTTACTGATGCTGACCCATTAGGAGATATACTGAGGGGCCTGTGTGTGCATGGAGAGTGTCTCTTTGATTAATAGTCCTGCTGCAAATATGACATATCTGTGCTGCTGTGTAAGTTTTCCAGAATGCTAGACACTTATGTTTAATGATATTTGCCACTTCAATAGGAGGAAAAAGATTGAGATGATCTTAAATTGCTTTTCTCAGTGTGTGCAATGTAGAAAAGGGAATGAAACATTAATTCACTGGGAGGTTTTTTGTTCTTTTGTATGTGCCTGCGAAACAAGGGCTCTGGCTTTAGCCCATCATTGTGCATGTGGGCAGATCTGCTACCCAGCTGTGCCCAGACTAGGGGGGAGCTGTGTCTGCTCTGGGGGTAAATCCCGTGTATACAGCCTCAGGACAGTCCCGGGCAATTATGGCACTTCTTCACATCAGAGATCATTGCTATAAGTTGAGAATACTCCCCAAAAACCTGGGATCCATACAAGCTCAGAGCTCAAAAGCAGGCAACAGAGTTTAAGGGCTTCTCGGGCTCTCCATCTCGAATATATTACTATCCATTATTACCTCTACATCCCGAGGCCTCGGAAAGGACAGTTTTGGAGACGACACCTTTAAAACCCTGAAAAGACGGTGTTCTCGGCTGCCTCCTGCCAAGGCTGCGGTGCCGGAGCCCGGCGGGGAGAGCTCAGGGGCTCGAGTGCCACCTACCGCCCACTGCTCCGCGGCTGCCGCCCGCGGGAGAGCGCGCACCCGCGCGGGGAGAAGGACGGCGCTTCCAGCTAGCAAGGGGCCGCAACTGGATTGACAAATTAAATGTTGCTGCTGGTTTACAGTCTATAAATTCCCGGCGTAAGAGGCCGCTGAAGAACTTGAGATATGTTTAGCATATGGAGCCGGTAAAAAGTTGAAGCTCCACATTTGAATTTCAAAACCTGCAAAGTTTAAAAAAAGGAGAAAGATTGATTTAGAAGGCTCTTGGACTTTAAATGGAAATACAAGTTTTCATGGTTTGTTTTTTTTTTTTTAGCACCTAGAAGTTTTTTAGTGTGGACTGTCAGTTAATTTTCAGCCAAGCATTAATTCCAGGTGAAGGGGGAAATAGAGAAGCTGGTAACCAAACACGCTCTGTTTTCTGCTCACAGAAGGTCCCCACCCTGCCTCACACAGAACTGCCTGCTCTAGCAGCGTCTCTCGTGGGGATCGGGCACTGCCCTCCACTGGAGTCCTGAAACGCAGGACTTCAGGGAAGTCTTCAAATCCTGCGAATCACTTTGCTCAGTTCAGACCCTTTTCATGGCAGCATTTGTGAGGAAAAAACCCTAAACCTGAAAACCAAGCCCATAAAAACCTCAAGCATAACCCAATCTATAATCTACAGACTTTAGGGCCCATCCAGAGCTGTTGGTGTCACTTGGTGCTCTACAGTAATTATAACAAGTATTGCCCAGAAAACACTGGGCACATGCAGATCACATGAGAAATGATAAGCATGAGGACCTAACTGTTGTTGCTGTATTAACCTTTACTAATGAGATCCAAATAATAGGTGAAATACAGTTTCTTCATAAAAAATATTGATGTCACCATAAACTACATACAGAGGAGATTTGGTGTACTTCTCTTGTTGATAGTGACCAAGTTTATCTTTGGTGTTTCCTTTGCAACATTACTTTTCACAAATTAAGAGTATTAGAAAATGGATTTAATTGCTATGAAAGCTTTTCAGTCTGTCCATAAATAAGAGCTCATTCTCACTATGTTTATGACTATGTGATTCTCCCTGTTACGATGCTTGGAAAGGCAGGGTGGTGCTGAGCTCCTGTTCACAAAGATCAGTCAGAGTCCTATAGGTTATTTCAAGAGTAAAGGAAAACCCATTTAATGCTTACCAAAGAGTTAACCAAGAGTTAAGAAGGGCCTTATCCATAGAGACAAATCAGCAGTGCCTTTGTAGGGCTAGTATCACCCAAATGAGCAACAGAAAGAGATCCTATTATTTAGGCAACCAATCAAGTTACACAAATAATGAATAACTGCTATATGAAGTGAGATATTTATACATTATTCTGACCTTAAAATTCCTTTAAGTACATTTCTTGAAGAATGTAAAAACTCCACCACTTCTCTAATAATTGTCATCTATACGTGGGCTTTTCAGGAATCCAAAAAGGCACATACTGTACCCATTGGATTCAACTCAGTGAGTAGATGAGCTATAGCTGTACCTGTAACTTTGGGAGAGCTTTATCTTTTGTTTGTTTGTCTGGAGGCCATGTAAAGGTAAATGTTATTTTAGTGATTAAGAGAAAATGCATATTAATTTGGTCATGCTAATTTGCCTATTAAAAAACAAATGGAACTTCTCTCTTTGAGAAGATGAGTGGGAAAACTTGATGACCTTTAAAATTTCTTTTAGTACAGTATAAGTAATGTTTACCAAAGCCCTACTAAATTTTAAGGATCATAATGGAACTTATGGAACAAAACTTATGAACTTATTAAACAAAAACAGTTTACCCTTCCAGTTTTACTTTTAAGAAAGCACTATAATCATAAGAAAGTCCAAAGTGTACACAATGCAAATATTCTGTTAACTGGTTAAAGGTATTTTCTAATGTGTAAAATTGAAACAAAAGTAAACCAAATTCAGCATATCAAATATTAGTGAATAAATTTTGGCAGTGTTACGTGGTTAACTGTTGTATTGTACTGAAGAGTGTGCAAGATTTCGCACAGCTCAGATAGATGAAAGCATGCTAAAAGCTTGTCACTGAATTTCACAGAGGGCAAAATGAGAATACAGCACTGCAGGCTTGCTGAGTTAAAGGATTAGAAACGGTTGTATTAAGTTCATATGATTGTTCAGCAAAGTCAGGCCACAGAACAATTGAACTGCTGTTTTTGGGCATGAATAAAAAATGTTGTGGCTGAGTACCTTCCTGGTTAATGGCAGAGGGATGGGTTTCAAAGTCCATTCATGATGGGATAGCATGCCTAGACAGAGTCTATCTCTGAGCAAGAGCTTTGTCTGCCAGAAGTCTGGAATGGTTGGGTCCTGCTCCCTTGCTTGAACTGCTGTTGTTGTGAAAAGTTATCAGATCAAATTCAGCACTGGCTGTATTACTCAGGAGTGAATTACACATCTCATCCCAAACCAGTGCCAGTGAATCCTTTGAATCTGAATTGCCAAGAGGTAGTATAATGGCAAGACTGACATATACTTGATAGCTGTAACCTTATTTACATTGACTCTGACAGAACTCATCACATTATAAAGCAGTATTAATAAAATGTTAATTGAACAACTAAATACCATCAGCTGTTAAAATTAGAAGTTGCTGCCATAATCAACCAGTAGAATATTTACTGAAAACTAAAGGAAGAAATTATTTTGCTTAAAGTATTGGTAAAAAAAGCTGAAAGAATAAAATTAACTTGACCTTTTGATAGATGTCTGTTTATTGATTTAAATTCACCATTTTGTGAACAATGTCAAAGAGGTCTGTTAGAATAAGAAGCATGTATAATAACATGAGCTAAACAATTTTTATTTCTTTGTGTGTCATTACAGAGAGATTGAAGCAAGCTTCACCTAAGTGTAGTGATGCAAAAAAAATAATAATACCCAGTCTGGATGTGAAAAAGCAGAGGAAAACAAGAGCTTCATATTAAAGTGCCTTCTAGGTAGCTGACATGACGCATCTAGTCAGACGTAAATAATGACAGACGGAAACTATCATGAGGTCTGTGAAGCATCAACATGCTGCCATCATTTTCTTTCTAACCTTGCTTTGCTAGCAGCTCTCAGACTTACAGGCTGAGAGATCATTTAAAAAGCAAATCCTAATGATGCTGCCCACTGTAACAACAGCCAGTGAGACTGGCATCAACTTAGCTCAGTTTGGGAACTCGGGCTAGCAGCCACTGCTGGCTCCTGACACCCCAAATGGGAGCTGTCCCCACTCCCTCCCTGGCTCCCCACAGCTTCACGTGCATCTCACTGAAAATGATCCACCTGTATGGGCGAGGGGGAGAGCAAGCTCTCCTCCTTCACCCACCTCTTGGCAAATAAGCCCTTCAGTTATTTTCTTTATTGGATTAGGTGTATTTGGATGCGGGATGCCTGGAATGATTTTTATTTTAGACATTTTATTTGTAGTGCATGTGTCTGGGAAAAGAGAGTGAGTAATATGCTGTAGCTTCAGGAGAGCTGTGTTGTGGTTCAGATAAACACATCTGTACATGGCTGCCACAGTCAATGTAGACTAGCAGAGCAGTTTTGCAAATGTAGCTTAAGGGGGGGAAATGGCAAAATATAAAAATCTCACAACAGGTCACCAGTCTTGTCCAGCTCAGTAGACTCTATTCATCAAAACAGTGTTCAATAAAACAGTTGCACACTTTATTTAAGGTGGTGACTGCATTGCAAACCATTGGGAAACAAAGCTGGTGTGAGATAACACAATGGCATTATCACTTTGCAAATCAGCATGTGGCTTTGCTTGGGTGCTATAGCAGGGCATGAGGGTTCAGAGACAGATGACAACATGAAAAAAAGAAGTAGATCAGACTGCTTGTTTTTGATTGTAAACATTATTTTCATATACAAAGATGAATTTCATCCTGTTTGGTAAGCCTGACCTCAGGCTGTATAAATGTATTTCCATTGTTTGTATGTAAATTAAAACATAACCAACAACAAAAAAAAAATCCTTCCCAACCTTCCCCAGCAGAAGGCTATTTATGCTTCACAGATCTTTCCAGTACTTTAAGCACAGCTAAGCAGCTACCTCAGGTAAAGGAGATGCTATTTTTCCGGGGAAGCATTTTAAAATATTTCCCCACGTGCACTTCTGAATGTTCTAAATACTAATGCAGAATTCGTGACTCTCAGAGTAAATAGATGGCACTTAATTATGCTGGTGATGTCAGGTATTGTATAGGTTGATTTCCCAAGGCGTAAGTGAAAAATGTACTATTTGGTCTTAAATTTAAACTTAATAAATAGCTAATTTAGGTTCTTGCTCTATATGCAAGGATATAATCACAAGGCATTCATTTTTAAAAGGTTTCATTTATTCTTGTGAGCTTAATTATTGCAAGGAAACTGTGAGCAATTTGTTTTTTTTTACCAGTGTCTGATTTCTGAGAATGGTTATTAAATATTAAATGGATGCATAATTCAGGCAATTAAGAAAGTAATCACACAAAGTAATGTAATGGAAGTTAATTATTACTGCATAAGCAAATAGTTCATTAATGCTAGTAGTTGCTATGGCTGCATTCTTAATACATGCAGAACTGAAGCATGAATCCTCTGTGTATTCAGAGGTACCAGAAGTATGGTACTGCAGAAAGAGTGTTCCTAATGAAAGGCCCAGGCAAATAAGGTCATATTGACCCCTGACTTGTCTGAATGCTGCAGGATCATCATTACTTAAGAGAGTTTTATCAAAACCATGGCTACTTTAGATGCTTATAATACCTTCTGTTTGTAATATGGGCCATTGCTTAAATCAAGGAAGAACTTGGGGAATTCAGCTCTTTTAAAATAAATTAATAAATTGCCAATCCTGCTTCTCTTGTTAAAATTCTACCCAATGGTGCCCCTCTTGTTAAAAGGCTATAAAATCATTATATGTAACTTAAAAGGATTGTACAGTTTTTCTGTACAAAGGCATAATAGCTGACAGCCACCCTTGTTAGATTTTGTTCTTCATCGACGAGTGCAAAACCTGACATTCCTTTGCTACCATTATTTCCCTAAAGCAGAGCTTTTCATAAAGACTATTTTAAGCCAAGAGACACTTGTGCAGCTACATTCCACCTAGGAGGCTGTGATGCAGTGATATTACCCTTAGTGCTGTATGGTTTATCCAGGGATGGGAGGATCTGTGACAGAGGGGTAAATGGTGCAAAATGGTGATGAGGTTCTCACTGGAACCTTCAAAAGTGTGAAGATAGGACAGTTGATTCCTTCATGTGTACGTCCTTAGAAAGGAACAGAATGTCACTTATTCATTTTTAGGCTATGTGTCCCTTTAAAAGGGGAAGAAAAGAACAAGGCAGCAATTACCATGCTGGAGAACCCCTGCAGGTCATCATATGCCTATTCCTGCCAGCTGCTGGTTCTCACATCCTCCTCCTCCCTCAAAATGCTACCATGTTAGATAAAAGAAGGTGGATTTTGTCGCTAATTGTGCACTGCAGCTAGGCAAGAAGTGCAATTGTGTTAGTTCTGTGTGAAGACTGCTGTGAGCTCCTTGGGGTATCTGTAGACCCAAATGACCATTTGACAACCGAGAGCACTACGGTTCACAATTTTTAATAACCTACTCCTCATTTTGGTGTGTCCCACTAATGGACAGTAAGCAAATGAGTGTGTAGAATCTAGCTGTTGCTAGCTCAGTGCTTTCAGAGTTTTCTGGTGAAATCTTCAAATGATTGCTTTATGCTCCCAAGCTATCTTGGTTTTGAGCAGACTGGGGAACCTAAGGGGGGAGTGAGGGGGGAAAGCAGTCCTAGTGGCAGCTCAGCGTTGTACTCTGGTCTTCCCAAGGAATAGCAATCAGCTAGAATACTGATATGATGAATCTGGAAATAAAACTCTTGTAAACCCTTGCGACTGGCTAAGGGAGAAAAGAGGTTAGACCTTTGGATTGAAAATGTGCCCATGCACACATGCACAATGACATGTTTTAATTTATTTTAGGGCCATTCAATCTATGAAAGTGTTCATTATTTTGAAATACTTAATGCTGTTTCAGAATGAAAACAAATGTTGAAGTATAGGAAATTCCTGTGGGACAGAAATTCTGTTTTTTACCAGCTCTAATAACCACCATTGCAACAGCATGAGCAGTCAATCAAACAGGAATTGAGCCAGCACAACCCCAGGAAAGTTCCTTTCATCCCTTCTTTATTTGAGAAGCAAACCCTTAGTCTTTTTGCAAGCCCTATTAAAAGTACAGCTTTTGCAGAACGTCTGGGGAGGCATGAGAATTGTCTGCTTAGGGCTGGGTGTGAGGGAACAAGTACCAGACTCTCCCAAGCCCCACAAACAACACCTTGCAAATGGCCATCTGAAGCTTTCCATGTTGAGTGCCTCTCCTGGAAGTGTCACATGGGAGGGTGATGAGCCCCTCTGCTCAGCCACCTGGAGACCTGTGGTACCTGTGGCTGATAGCTTGGCCCACAAGTCTCTTTCAATGCTACCCACACCAGTTTTGGAGCCCTCCTGTCATCTGCTCTTGACAAAATTCTGTCTTTTTTACTGTATAAATTGCTGGTGCAGCTTTGCACCCAGACTGGTTTCAGGGTACAGCCCTTTGCAGAGGGCAGTGCAGCCACCCAGAGGGAAAACAGATTGCAAAGGTGGCTATTTGTGGATAACTGAAAGGATGCCTAGTTCAGTTCAGGCTTGTCGTGTTGCCCTTCCTGCTCACTCCTGCTCAGAGGTGAAATTAAGAGGGAGTGTTTAATGATCAGGGTGATAGTGAGACTGGCCAGGGGTGATAGGACTTTCATGACTAGCTGAACACAGAGTGCCCCAAGAGCTATTAAGCAGCATGGCCTGTTCTGTTAGAAATGTCCTCTGCTGCTCTGCAGCCAGACCTCACCTCCTGCCTGTTCCTGATGTCCTCCAGCAGGCTGGGAGGGCAAGCCTGGCATCAGCACTCACAGCTTTCCAAAATGTGTCTGCCATCTAGTTCTGTCTGACAGCACCTGGACTGCATCTGGGTGCTTTGCTGGCTTTCTCATTTTGGTGGGGTTCTATACCTAGTGTGTACATATTTTGGTAACTGCATCAGAAGTTTTGATAACTGTATTGACTGAAGTTTTATTTCTCAATATACTGCTTTTCTGTTCTCAGGAAATGAATGTGTGCCAACTGCACTTAAAGGTTTTCCTCTGAATGAAAACTTGTGTATAACAGAGAGATATCCCTGAATAATTTCTAATAATAATTTTTTTTCTTTCATTCCAATGACACTACTAAGAAAGTAAAGGTTTCTAGAAACAATTACACAAATAGAAAATGTCTTATTAAAATTATAATCCTCTGAAATTAATGAATAGTTCTGAATACAAAATTTAGCAACCATTTTCTTAATCCTATGCTTTTAGTATGCTGTATCTTTCTAATCAAGTAATTGTAATTATTTTCATCTATGAATTTGAAGTCTCATTTTCTGTCATATATTACAGAAATAACCCTCAAAATTTGATCATTTAGCAACAATATTGATGCTAAATAATTTTTCCTTTACTGAAACAACTGAATCTTTGTGAAGAAAAATAATCTAGCAAAACCTGAAAAATACAAAAGCTGATTTTTATTTTAAACCACATTGTTGTAGCTCCAAGTTCTGTTTTATTATGAATAATTGGCAGATGTTTTATTTTCATTTATGTGGCAAAAATGAATGCTGAGAATAGTGCAGTAGGCCAGGACACTGACCTCTGGGTTCATAATCATATTTCTCTAGCTTGGGGGTATGTTCAAATTAAAATAATGGTACTGGCCAAGTATTTCTATTTAGCTACATAAATTTAAAATTTGAAGTGGAAAAAAGATAACTTTGAAATTCTACCTGTCTCTCAGCCTTGCCTATGAATTTATCAATTTCTAGGCTCAAACAAAGCATGAAAAATCTAAATGTTTTGGCAGATGTCCCCTGTGTGAACAACTCCCTCTTGGCTTCCTATCTATACAGAACATGAGTGCTCCTTATTCTGCTTCCAAACATGGCAAGAAAGACTTACACCCTTACTTTGTTCAGGAGGCAGAGTCTTCACAGGAAATACTTTGGGAAATTTTTTCTTAACTAGCTCTAAGAAGCTATGTTGGGGCATCTTATTTTGAGTGATTTCTCCCTATTTCTGCAATAGTCCTGTTGATTTAAGTCAATATAGTCCAACAATAAACATTTCAATAACCAGGTCAGCATGTAGTAGTCATAAATTCTCGCAGAGCTGCTCTATATCCATCATGCAGTATAGTAAAGGTTGAACACCACAGTCTTATCCTATTTTTCATTTTCCTTAAAAATATGCACATCCTTAAAAAAATCTTACAACACTGTTATTCATAGATTCTGGGAAGCTTTTATGAAACATAACAAAAAGAGGCATACATGTAATTGTAAAGACTCTAACAGAGACAACAAGGAAAAATTGTTTCAAGTACTAATTCAAGTCTTGGTTAAGGAAAAATATTTGTTTCTCTTTGGTCTTTGGCACACAAGCATCAAAGTAAGGAGTGCCCTGCTGTAGGATGTCTGTCTGTGTAAGCATGGTGATGTCTTCTGTTATCACTTATTCTTGCAGTGTCTGTTCATACTCCATTTGTTCTCATGGTGAGAGGATTCCATGTAGGGATTCAGAATATCTAAAGACCTTCTACCTAAGTTTTAACAGAGAGTGTAGTGAACTTCAGATGGGTCTGGATGAGAAGTTTGAACAAAAGTCAAGAAAATTATAGTTCAGAAAAATTTTCTTACTCGGTATGGAGGTTTTGGGTGTTTTTTTTAATGCAGAAATTCTTCATTAAAGTATGACTCCATTTTCCTTCAGTGTTTTTCTTAACTCTTTGCTAGTCTGGGGTTTCACTGGGTGTGATGATTATCAGAAACCATTTTTGTTTCCTGTTCTTTTTTGCTTCTTTATTTTTCAGCAAGTTTTGCTTAAGTTAAGCAACTTAAACAGGTCAGTCATCTGCTTCCCTTCTTTATAGTGTCCTGGTTCCCATGGTACAGAGAATTGTCCCACTCCCAAAAAAACCACGAAAGACATCCTGGGAGAAACTGGGCCTTGGCTGGAGAGCAAACAAGCTGATCTTATGGCACATAGCTTGTGCAGGTTCTGGCCACCCACCACCTCCCAGCTCACTGGATGTCACTTATAGCCAAAGGCCCATCATCCGAATGCATGGGATTAGCTTTGTGTGCCAATGCTGTCTGCGGACAGTGGTGCTATGTTGCAGTGATCTGGGAGAGGGAAGGCTGAGTGCTGTCCCCTCCCCAGCACTGCCACATGTCAGGCAGGCTCTGCTCCCCCGTGTCAGCCCCCTCAGCGGCTTTCCCTGTTGGTCACTGCTGCTGCAGCCCAACCTTCCCTTCCATCCAGGGCAGCACAACCCTGCACACTACAAGACCTCACTGCTTGCATGGATTGCCTCTGCCTTGATGTAACCTTTGCTTCAGTCAGCAGAATTACACCTGGAAGTTTGAAGGAAGGAAAGAATGAAAATGTACAGAAGTACAAACCATGGGTGCCAAGCAAAAAGAAATCCCCCAGACAGCTGAAGTTGAATGTGAGCAGGATACTTGTTGGTTGATGGGTGGGATGCAGTGGTGTGTTTGCATTTGTATAGTGGGAAGAAACTAAGGGCTGTAGAAATTTAGATGAGGTTAATCTCACATCTCAATTACCTTTATTGACATTACTTTAACTTTATGCAAAATTGACTAATGGGATGAGAATAGAACTGTGCTGGGTAATTATCTCACTTCCTAGTATCTTTATTCCAAATACAACTGGAAGTGACTTGATAGTATCCTATGGATATGTAATGACTGATCAAAATAATTTAGATGCAGTTCTTTTTAGTTATTGCTTTCTTCTAAAATGCACTGCATGCTGCACAACAAACAGAAAATAAAAGCAGCTCCAACATGAAAAAACGTCTGAAAAATTGAAGTGGACAAGATAGGTTCCAGATGAAATCTAAAGATAGCCCATTTAATTTTATTTTAGCCATTTTCATTCCCAGTTTCTCTCACAAAAGCCTTGCAGCAGGAGCTGAGTGCTTTGCTATGCCTTTGGAACTGCTTCTTAACTTGGCTCCTTGTGAGCCAGTTGTCTGAAAAGCTTGCTTGGTCCATGATGCTCACCAAGAACAGTTAATTTCATGTGGAATGACAAAAAGATGATGCTGACCTTTGAAAGGGAAAAAGCTCCTCTCTACAGTTACCTGAGTGCACACCTCTTCAGGTGAGGAGATTTAGGCAGAGGATGATTCACTTTGAACTTGTGTGGACTGATGTTGATTCCATAGCTGTCCTGCCAAGGGAATACTCAAATGTTATAGGTAATTCAGTATCATATTAGTATGTAACATTTATGTACAGCTTGCCTGCACTAATCATAGAGGTGGAAAACTTTGGAAAGCACTTTAGGACTTGTACTAGGTATATACAGGTCAGTTAATGGCTCTCAGAGTTCAAGAGATGCCTTATCTGTTATGTGCATGGCACTATCACTTTCCATAGGAAGTGTTTCCTGGATTCAGAACTTACTAGTGAACTGCCAATAGTTCATCTCAGTGTTTGGCCCTGAACTGAGATGCTGATGGGCTGCCAAGACTTGTTCAACAAAATGCTTCCAGAGAAATTCTCAGGAGTACAAGATCAGCATACACTTCTTCCCCCTGTCTCTGTAAAAATATAAAAGCTATTTCAAGGCATCTGATGCTAGAATCTGTTACTAAAATAAAATCAGTACAGGATTTTTTTCCACTCTACCTCCAGCCCTCCTTTCTGCAGTTACTTTGTTTTTCAGAACATTTCAGCTTCATAACTATGGGACCTAGCAGCCATGCAATTACTCTAGGATTATTTCATACAAAGGAAAGATGTAGCTGAGCATTAACATTTTTGCTAATATAGATGAGCAGTTGCTGTAAGCCAATTTTTTTTGTCATTCCTCTTAAATGAAAAATTGACATTGAGTTGCAGATTCCTATTTTCAGTGGGAAACTAAATAGCTCAGGACAGCTTTTAAAAAGCCTTTCACATAAAATTTCAGTAGTCTCACTGAACAGAGGAAAAGAGCTATAGGATGTTTTTTCTCTCTGGACAGCAAGTCTCAGGTCAGGATACAGAGAATTTTTTTACTCTTTTATAAAACAGTCACTAAAGTATTCAGGAGTGAACGAATCCATATGTTCTGGGTCACTCTTAATGTTTTGTAGATAAGGAGCAAAGGACAGTTGAAAACATGGAGGAGATGGCAGAAAAGCAAGGCTTAAAAATGCATTGATGTGAGGCAGCAGATGATCTTGGATAACTCTGGAAGATGAGAAACACAGGTGTCAGTTAAGAGTCTGAGAAGCTACAAGCATTGGTGAGAGGAAATTAAATGTAAGATTAAGAGCAGTAGTGGATCACAGGAGCACAAACAAGCAGAAGTGGTCCTTGCAAGAAGCTGTGCCAGGAGAGATGTAGTGTGTGTTCTCTTTTAACCAGGTGTGAAGGGGTAGAATTGAAATTTTTTGCCTCTAAAGCAAGCACAGGTCTTGGCAGAAGTGCAGGTCATGTCTTTGTCCATCTGACCCTAATCTTGAACTCTGTGAAAGAAAAGGATGATTCCTGTTGACTTCAGAGCACTTTAGGTCAGATCTGCTGCATAGTACTTGGCAAGAACGAGGTATCACTGCTATGATCTTTCCTGCAGACAGCTACAGTGCTCAAATTAATTTGAAAACAGCATAACAGTTGTGAAGGTAGCTGTCTGTTGCCATTCCTGCTTAGGGATAATAGCTTATCCCTGCAAAGACAATAAGTGTGAAAGTCTCTGCAGATGCAGTCTGGGGCATTCCTAGGCAGGAGAGAGAGCTTGGCGCCATTTTTATAGATATGCCTGTTAAGATTTAATGGATGGAAAGTTTCATTAGTGAACTGTGTTGCAATTAACTTGAAGGAGGTTCCAGCTTACTGTATGCAGTCCTTCCTCAGAGAAAGTTGTTTACATTTCCTTTTGGAAATTATTGGCTCTTCAGCACTTGATTGTTAGTGAATAGCAAAGGCTGTGATTTAACAGAAAACCCACCAACAACACAACATGATTTTCTCATTACTCTAAGTGAAGTTTGGGTTGTATAAAATATCAGTTGTATAACTTTTCATTCCTTTGTGAACACCCCAGTTACTGAAAGTCAAAACTGAGTTGACCCAAGGGCGAGGGATAACACAGAAATGCAAATATCAGAGAAAGGTTTCCTCCTTGGTAACATCTGTAATGAGGATTAATGGGGTAGTGACCTGTTTTTTGTTTGGTTTTTTTACCAGTCCACCCTGAGGCCAGATCCTGCATCCTTCACACAATACTTTCATTGCAAAATAGATTAGGATTTAGGCCTACTCAGTGTTGTGGGTGACCTGCCTTGAGAGAAGAGGCACACAATTGCTACCAGCTTTAGAGCTGCTGCAGATGGATTTTAGTGCACTTAAGGGGGATTTGCCCTGCGTTAATCCGTTTGAAAGAGGAATATGTGGCCACATGAAGCTGATTGATGTTCATAATAACTGAAGATCATGTTCTTTGAACCTTCTGGGTCTTCTTGAGAAGAGCAAGCTGAGGCTGAGGCCAGCCCTGGTGAGCCCAGCCTGTGCCAGCAGCCAGCTTGGCTGCAGCACAGAGCTCTTGCTGCCCTCACCAGCCACAAGCCAGTGCCAGTGAAATGTCTGGGGGAGGCTTCCCCCTTTGAGAGGCTCTGAGCATGCTTTTGATGCCATGAAGTCTAGGCAAACTGCTCTGAAAAATTTTCCTTGATTCAGAAAAACCTTCCTCTGAATTCTATCAAGGGCCTTGTCCAAAGAAAGAATTTAGTAGACCCCATTTGGACAAGCGTAATTCTAGTAAAATTGTGACACAGAGATCATGTACGTGACCATGAAGTTGTGGTGACCCAAACAAATTCTGTGTGATGGCAGTTCAGAGCACCATAACTGGTGGTTGTTCTTGTTTTCCTTGTACAGATATTTCTTCTCTGAGCAGGATAGTGCAGACCTGACAAACTGGTGTCAACAGGAGCTGGAAGGCTTTTGCCTTTCTTAGTGAAATGAGAAATCTGTGTGTGATGATTACTGTGTGATGTGTGACTTGTTCTAGGCCTGGTATCATAGCTTGAAAACGAATGAACAGAAATAAGGAAGATATTACACTATTATATGCTAAATTAACCTATCTGTAGTGTATTAAATATGTCTCCGGAGAGACATTATAAAACCTAAGTATTTTCCCTGTAACAATGGTATTGTAAGCATTTAATATTTTCCTGTTAGGATGTAAAATTACTCACCAGTATTTAAAAAAAACAAACCAGAGGAACATAGGAAAATGTAAAGTAATCAAATTAATTTAATTTTCCTTTTAAGTGAAATTTCAGTGGTTGTTTCATTTAGCACTAATCAAAGATTTTTTTTTTTTTTCTTTTAACATGTTCTTGTGGAGGGCAGAAGCAGATTCATCAAAGTTTAAATACTCTATAGGAGCAGAGTGGCCTGTCTGAACTCTCTGGGCAAGGTTTGCAGGGCTGAGAGTGGAAAGCATTATCAGACTGGACACAGGATTATCAAATGGCCCATGTGTGCACTCCAGTCTGGACCATGTGAGCCTAGGTCAGGGCTGTAAAGTGAAAATTGCTGTTACTGCCATTGCTATTCCAGCCCAGTGTCTTTTTCAGAAAGAGCACCTCCACCTGCAATGCCACAGATGAACCATTTTGTATTAAAGATTTAGGGAGACTGGAGAATGCAGCAGCATAAACTACCTTTTAGTCTTACCCCAGGGACTGATTTAGGGGAAGGGAAACTGGAGAGTCAAAAATGGGTGCAAGCAACCTCAAATATCTGATTATTGCTCCATGAGCCCCCTCAGTCTACTGGGAGATGCTTTTTCTTTCTTTTTCCTTCTCTCAGGGTATGGGGACTTACTTGAGGAGATCTTAGTATTTTTGAGGAAAATCTGAGAAAATCATGAGAAATATAAAAAACCCCCAAAGTTACGATTCCTGCCCTGCTTCATATGTGATTGCAATTAAGAAGGCTAAGGGAAAAGTTTTGGACATGTACAGCTAATCCATTACTTCTTATTTTGATGGATTTAGAATGAAAAATAAAGGATGTAGGATATACAGAGGAAGTGGATGTGTAGTGAGAGACAGGGCTAGGTGTATCCATTCAGAAAAACAAGGTGTGATTGCCATGACACATTGGCTGCATCACCAGGATCCTGTCCAAGAGCAGGACATGGCAAAAGTGCACACATGCCCACACACACTGCCACCACGCCTTTACAAAGAGGGACAAAGATCACAGCTTTTCCTCAATTTTGGATCTCACTACTTCATTCAATAAATGGGATATTGTTAATTTACATTAAAATTCCTCAGAGTCTGAGTAAGCTGAAGTGTACTGTAAGTTGGGGCAGACCCTGGTCAGCGTGAATTGGATGAAAATCTTCTCCAGAGTGTTCCCCAACACAAATGTGGAATCTGAAGCTATCCCAAGGCAAGAGGTAAGGTGGTTCCCTCACTGTGGTGGGTTTTGCCACCAAATGTGTTTGAGATTGAGTCAATGCAGTTGTGGCTGCAGTTCAGTGGGACAGCAGTGCACTAACCTACAGCGCGGGATAACTTCCAGCCTTCCTTGCCTCCACCAAATTATCCATAGTGTTTGAGTGCTGTAATCCTAGAAACAATACTTCCAAAGGCTTAAAAGACATGTCATGTAACCTTTATTAGTTTATCACTACAGCAGAGACACCTCCAACTTGCTTTGATTTAGTGACATAACTTGTGGTTAAAAGCTCTAGGTGAGGCCACACACATGCAAAGTGACTAGTGATTTGAATAATTAGTAAGAATGGCAGAGCCCTGTCTCTTTACATGAAAGGTAGCAATGATAAGCAATTAAAAATGAGCTGTAAAAGGTAAAATCATGTAACAAGATGCAGTGAAGTAGACCAGGTTGAGTAAAGCAACATAACAGCTACACCAAAAAAAGATAGGAGAATTAAGGGAAAATGCACTAATTTTGAGTGTTGTTTTCAATGAAATTGTTTCTAAAAGTGGAATGTGGTAGAATCATCAACTTTTCTGACAACAGGGGTAGCTCCATCACAACAGCAGGTGTCCTGATACTTGCTGGATTTGTTTTCTCAGAATATTTATAAGATGCTAATGGACCACCTTGATACCATAATTAATCAGAAAGGTGTGAGGTACAATTAATGTTTTCTCTCACAACTATTTTTTTACCTCATAGCTCTTGTTCACTACTTAAATGAGCCCTACTTGGCTCTACTACCTATTCTCTTTGCATTGGGAAGAATTCAAAATGACCCCAGCATTATTTGTTTTGACAAATTTGGGGTATATACCCTTTTCCTGCCTGTCTACTCATTTGCCTTTTGAAGCTGAATTTCTGACACAGAGCCATTTCCTTGGCAATAGGCTTCCAGTTATATACAGTGTCAAAGAAAATGTGAGAATAGGTATCAATTATTTCTAAATGTTTGGCTCTATCATAGTACAGCGGTTGTGATCAACAGAAGAAATTAGAGTATGCCATGGATGCATTTGATATGGAACTGCTTTTTGAGGAAAATATTTCTGTGGATGTGAGGATTGATGTGTCTGTGACTTATCTGGAAAACAGAAAAGATGATCTGTGCTGAGAAACAAGGAATTCAAACGGCTCAAAAACTTGAGAAAGGTTTGGCATAGGGTTGGTTGATCAGAAATAGTTTGAAACTTCTAGTTTTGTCCTTCTCAGCTCTCTGGAACATTGATTGAATCTTGCAGGGCAGAATAAAATTGCAGACTGCAGCAAGACTGTTAAATAGCATAGTTGGAAAAAATCCAAACATGCTCACACATCTAAAATCTGTTATTTTGAGTGAAAACCTTGCCCAATGGTTTACGTGTTGTGCTAGCTTCAAGGAAATATTGCATCAGTTAGATTGTAATCTTGCTCATAGAGCAGTATTATTCAGTGCACAAGGTTGTGTTTTCAGGAATCATTTTCTGATTTTCAGGATGGCTGCTGAGATCCATGGCACAGAGTGATGAGAGAACTCGTGCAGGCCTTCCTCTATTTGACACAAAGAGTGTCAAAGGGTGTTTGTGTTTTAGAGCGCTGCATGGCATTTAGGAAAATGGGAATCCAGTTCTATGTCTCAAACACTGGGGCATTGCTGCTAAGAAAATAGCTAAAAAACTGGGCTTATGGGCCTGGAATAACTTGCTGAATCAGTGGTTCAGGTTTTTTGGAAGATTTGAATTCCTTAACATCAGGAACCTCCCTCTGTTTTGGATTATTTGATTGTTTTAATGAATGGTCAAATAATAGTATAGGTGAGAGTTAATGTGAGAGTGAATCCAAGCTTGCAGCCATAAAGCCCTATGGGATTTTCTCCTATTTGCAATGGGTGCATCCAGCCACCTCTCTCTTGGAAAGAGCACAGCTGTGATCTGTGTCAAGGAGTAAGGGCTGCTCTGAGATTGCAGTGATTACCTGATTTGCATCTCCAGTTGAAAGGAAATTCTAACTAATCAATGGACTCAGCTACACTTGTTTCAATTTAAATAAGCAGGTCTAAAAGCTTTCTCTGCACCCCTGTTTGTTTAAGTTGGCTTTGTCTCTTTGATCTCATGTTAACATACCTTAATGTCAGGTAATGATTGATAATGGTGTATTGTAAAGTTCAGGTAATAAATAGTGTTTTACTCATAATAATGCTGAATAATGTACTTTTTATGACCTAGTTTGATGGAAAATTTCCTTGTCAACTCTGCCTAATTGTCCAAACAAACCACCCATTACTTAAAGAGATACATGTCTAAACTAGACACATTAATTAGGGTCATGACTGAGCTACACAAAGGAATATAGTAACACTTCAGTTATCTTTAACTATGATCTTTGGACAGCAGTCCCGATGTTTAACTGAAGTTTAATGGGAAGCTATTGTTTACACTATCCTTTTGTAGCTCACAGACGTGTTGGAATCAATCCATAGTGGCTGGGTGATGGGAAAAGTGATTTCTCCCTGAAGGTCTTTAAAGGTCATAAGCAATATTTGTTTGAACACCAAAAATTACAAAATTGAGTAAGACTGGATGAAGAAAAAGAGGAAAAGGTTTCTGGAAATGAATTCTTAAACAATGAAATTCTAATTCTATGAAAACATTAGCTTCCAAGAGTAGACTGACCTGTAGGACCAAATAATTTTCTAATGAAGGTTTCTTTGAGTTCTGGTCCCTTGAAATAAACAATGATCACTTTTGTAAATACCATACAAACAATTGGGGGATACTGCTAGTATAAGAGAATTTGTATTCTCTCTCATTGCCCCCATGCAGCAGAGCATTCACTGGGTGTTGAAAACAGCAGCTTCTGTGCAAGTCTGTGTCAGTGTGCTTGGAATGAAATAAAAAACCTCCTACCTGTCCCTTTCCTACCTCTGTAGTTTCCATTCAGTATCAAAAGTGTAGAAGATGTTATGCCAGAAGGGATTTGTCCTTTTTATCTAGGAAGAGAAATGTTTTTGCTATTTGCATTTCTGAATTGCTTAGCTGCCCAAGCATGCTTTATGTGTGCTGCTTGAAATGTGTCATCAGATCACGTGCCCACTGTTCTCTGGCTGATGTTGGACTTTCTCCAACAAATATGGATTATGTTAAAGCAGGTTCTGAATTGACGAGAATATGTTAATAACTCCCAGATGGGCATCTTTGTGCAGGGAAATACAAGCAGTCTATGGCAGGAGCTAGTGTTTGGCAGGTCCATCATTCCGTCATTAAAGGCCACATTATTACTCCCAACTCTGCTTGCATGACAATTGCTTGCATAAACTCAGTCCCCCAAAACCTAATAGACACAATTTGCTTTTAGATATACTTTTATTCTTGTAAGGAATCTTTTTATGCCAGCTGGTGCTTCCTCCAGTTTATAATATGGATTTTTATAATTAAAGAATAGGGTGAAATAAACATATTCCACAATTGCACACCTAAGGTCACTTTTCCTGACATGTGACAAAAATATGAGCTCAGAATACTCCTACTCCCTCTGTGAGGACTGTATTTTTTCAGTGGTGCATTTATCTAAGTTTTGCTTAGAGGTACAATTGGATATGCTATTAAAAAAAAACAAAACAAAACACGTTTATTTCATTCTCTTAAACAGGTTTCAAGTCTTCTTATGACTTGATAAAAATAATATTGCTTTCCACTTCCTTGTATGGATTGGAAGGAGCTGCTGGAACTAGATAAATGCATAAAAAATATGCAAGTGTGAATTATATGATAAACATATCTTGATCACCACACTCATTCCTCATCAATCCATTTTACCAAAATATTGCAAATTCTGTCCATCCAGCAAGAATTTACAAAGTAAGAATGACAGGAAAACATTATTTTCTTCTCCATCCAATGGTTTTCCTCAAACCTAACCCACCAGGCATCCAGTTGTGAACTTGCAAGCAAATGCAAAAGCCATGTTAGGCTTTTTGTGGTATCTAAAAAAATCCAAATTGTTAACAGACCATATCTTTCGTTGCTAGCTGGAAGTGAAGCAAAGACTTTGGATTCTAGGAATGGGAAACTTAGAGATTGTTAGTTCTTGATCTTCCTTTAGTTCTAGAGCTATGTGTCCAGGAGCTGAATCCTACAAAGCACTGCCTATACTGAAATTCTGAGGAGTAGTTACTGGGTTAACACTTAAACACCTTCATAAAATAACAATAAACTTTTTGTGAAAGGACCTAATCACTAAATTGTCTAAATTATTCCACCACAAGATCAGTGATCTCTGTACCCTATTTAATGTAGTCTCACAAGCCCATATATGTATTTGCTCAGGCACCTATATTTAAACGTGGATTTTGTCTGACACATCAATGATAATGATGACTCTATTGCTCTTAATAATAAAGAGGGTCAAGTATAACACCTTTAAGTCAGCTGATGAGAATTTACATTTTTCAGCATATTCTAGGGAATACCCCTGTGTTGGGGCAGTATTTTCTAATGATAACCCAGAATGTCAATACTATCAAATATTTGGAACTGATGCAAGCATCAAAAATATCATGAGGGGTCCTCTTAGTTTTGTGCTTCTCTAGTCTCTTTCTGCATGTTCTGATATTATTACTCTCAAACTGGCACTTAATTTTCTTGGCTCTTAAAATGAGCGTTGTAAGAGTAGTTGAATGTAATATGTGGTATTTTAATATTGTGACTCTTAATGCTACATAAAACCTTTGTTTCCTACAGGTTTATTGAGCTGGTGTATTAGATTTCCTGCTGCATGAGCAAGAAGATTATGGTGGCTTACGTCTAAGTATACTTTTGGGAGGCATTTTGTGTTTTCTCTATAAATAGTCTTTCTAAAACACAATTGTGAAACTATTAATGTTTATATCACATTATACATCTCTCTAAGTTTACTGTGATGAGTATACAGGGTGGTAACAAGAGGAAACCTTTTTGCCTAGGAAACGTGTTCAGAATTGTTATTGTTAGAAGCCTACTAAAAGGCAAATTTTTTAATAAAAATGTTATCTGTAGGATAGTTTTGCCTTATTACATTATTACACTGAGTCATCCCTGTTTTCACCAATAGTAAAATTACATCTTTTATGGAGTTTAGCACTTCAATGGAGCTTGCAAATACACAGCTTTGAGCAAAAATTTAGATGCTCTGGCTCTTCCTTTTTTTTTGTCAGAAAGGTGAAATGAGTCAATTGCAATTATAAGTTCTTCACAAATAAAATTTGGGCTTGGGGATGAGAGTGTGTGCACAGCAAGACTTGTATTTTGTACTGGATAAATGTTTTTATCTTAGGAAAAAGAATGCATTTATTATGGACTCTTAAGATGCAAACCCTAGAAAGATCCTTCATCTTGACACACATGGAAATTGTATGTGGGGGGAGGGACGTAGAGGCAGTTCATACCCGTGTTACTGACTTCCATTCTGTTTCAACGAGTAATTTCTCCTCGATTTGAGAGAAAATGCTGCAGGTCTAGTTCCGTGAGCTCCCCTGCAGCCATTTTTTCATCCGTACGTGAACAGCCACATTCGTTATTACTTTTGGAAATGTAACACGAGTAAAACAAACAGTTGGCGCGTCCCCACCCAGCGAAATGAAGATGGCTGTCCCCTAGCAGGGCCGGCTGTCTCAGGTCCCAGTGAGCCGTCCCCGGGCTGGGATGAGGCCCGAGCTGTGGATAAGCTGCGGTTTGCTGTGGGCATGGCGGCGGTGCCGTGCCCGCGGGGCAGGATTGCGGNCGGGACCGAGCGCCCGCGGCCCGGGCAGGGCCCTCCGGGGACACGCAGCAGCGATTAGGTCAGATGAGTTACATTAAGTGGCAAGGGGTAAATTCAAGATGACAATTCAAAACAGCAGTGTTTCTTTTGGTAATTAATTCCAGCGGTGCCTGAGGCAGCGCTTAGCTGCTGCAACCAGTGTGGCCAATGCTGAGCAGCTAATGAGAAAACATTACAGCAAGGATTAGGGGCCGGTGCATTCTGGCAGGATGAGGTCACTATGATTAGAAAATATTAGTTAAGGCTTAATGTGATAAACTGACTATGACAAAGGGACTTTATTTTATCCTGAGTGGTTAAAAGGCAAAAATTCTTTTTATTTGTTCTTTTTGTTTATTTTTTTTTCCCCTTCAACCACCTTTTACTTTCTGCCTTTAGTCCAGTGGCACCAAGCGTTGCTTTGGTGCTGTCACATGCAAACCCTGTCAAGGCTAGTTACTTGCTGCAGCCGGGTGCAAATTCTTCTCTTTATTTGTTTTAATTACTTTTGTCAGGTAACAATGCTCAGCTTGGAGGAAGGGGCTGTATGGTTGTTACCTATAAGCAGAAGGAATGACCAGAAAGTTACACTTCTACTTCCCTACTGCCTTGGGTGAGCAGCAGTGATGGAATCGCACAGTTTTGTCTTGTCAAGGGCAGTCCCACCTGAAAGCTGTGACTGTGTTGGGGGTGTGAAAAGGTGATGCAGGAACAACCCTCCCCTGCTGCTGCAGCGTGGCTTTGAGGGATAACTTGTGAAGAAAAACCTGTAGCCGATGGCACTTTAAAAAACATTTCTGTGAGTTTTTTTCCAGGCTGTTATGCTATTCCCCTGTTATAGCTGCAGGATCTGTGTTATTCATAAACTATTGGTGCTGTGTGCTGGCCTAATGGAAAACTGTGGGTTATAATGTGCTTGCTAAGCACTTCTACCAATAGAGATGAAACAATAATCGTGGAGTGAGGCTTCTTTCCTATTAATTGCAAGGATATAGATGAGATGAGCTGCCTATTGTGCCACTTGGATTCTTTTTTTGTCTAAAGCCTGAAGTTATTTTCACATTTTTGTTTCCTCTTATCAAATTTATGTAACAATCATTTTTAAACTGAAATCATTATAAATACTTCAGCATAAATGTTTCCATAGAGCAGATAAAAAGTATTTAATCACATCACCAAGACTTCAACTGGTCCCAAGTGTCAAATAACATAATTAATTGGCAAGCTCTTAACCAAATTCTTACACTATATCAGAATAGATTGAGCTATCAGGGATGTTCTTACCCTGTGTCTTACTGGAGTACATACCTTTATCTTTTAAAGAAAAACAAAAAGCGCTTTTTAAAAACTTCTTAAAGGCATAAGAGTGTGTTTTCTTCTTTATTTCCCCCACTTAACCTATCTTTTAGAACAACTCCAGAATGGTCACAGAAGGAAATATAAATTCTGTACAATTTTTTCTTCTAATTCAATTATTTTTGAACATCACTGAACTAGTATAGTAAAAATGTATGGTCTCCAAAGCAAAACTTGGAGCAAAGCAAAAGATGGTGTTTGAGTTACAACAGTAGTTAAAAATATTTGCTTCAAATACATTGAATCTTTCAATAATTTTGCAGACTTGGAATGACATTAATATTATTTTTCTGAACAATTAAAGCGTCATTATGGGTACTGTGCTGCAATCTGATAAATGACATTTGTTTGCGTGGTGTGAAATATTTAGTACATACAAGATTTTATTATATAAACAGAAAAGGAGTATGTTTGCTCAGGTTTTATTAATTTTTTCTCATAGATACATATGGAGAATTATTTTGTCTGCATTTTCAGGTAGAACAAAAAATATGCTATGGTTATACCCTGTAACGTGGCCTTAGAATCTCTATTAATTGAAGGGTTGGAAACTATATATCTATAATATACTAAAGTATATTGTATGCAACAATTTTACTCCAATCTTACTGTAATTTATTTTTAACATTTGAATTTTCATATAGGCAAAGCATCTTAAGAGCAAATTAAACTCTCAACATAATTAAAACACAGCTGTAGAACTACTAGAGTCCTAGGTAGACTTTGGAATTTCTGTGGATTCCTACATCATTCTAAATGGTTTCATTAATACTGGTATCAAATAAGATTTCAGTATAACTTCTATGCTTCTAAGTATGTGCTTTTAAGTAGACATTTAATGTAATGCACAATAAAAATTTAAAACTGGATTTTCAGTATGCTGTGGAATGTGGTTCCACAACAGCTAACAAGTCTGCATGTTAATCTTGATAGAACCATAGAATATCTTGAGTTTGAAGGGACCCACAAGGATCAACAAGTCCAACTCTTAGGGCTTCTCTCATGTGAGTCCTAGTGTGATTTAAATACAGGTTTCCATTTAATCAAAGCATCATTCAAACTTTTGAAATATTTTATTTCAAAAGTTTGGCTAGGGCTTTGACCAGTCTGTGAGGTTTTCTGTCTTGAAAGGAGATGGACTGAGATTTTATAAATAGATTCTTCTTCAGATCCTTGAGCCAAACCTGTGTGGCTGTTAGAAGAGACAGATGCTTGGAAACTTTTTGCTTTGCTCTTACTAAACTGAGTATAGCTTATACTCACTAATACCTGCATTTGTGTATTTTTCTTCTGTTCCTGAACAGCTATTTAGTACAATGAGCGTGGAGTTGGCTGAACACATAAATACTGAGAGAGGCAGGTGGGAACTTGGAAAAATGTAATTGCATCATTGTCTCTCATTGTGCTCCCCCGTGTAACTCGCTGAAATGTCATTTGATGCTGCGGGCTCTCACTCTTCCCTTCCCCATAAACCTCATTCACCCCACGCTCAGCCGTCGTGATCCCGACGCCTGGGCCGGGAGCGCGCTGCATTCCGGGGGGATTCTGAGCAGCGCTGCCCATCATTGGCCCTGCTGTTGTTGTTTGTGATGCTTACCGGCAAACTTGCGCAATCAATACGGCATCAGCCCGCCTCGCTCCTGGGAATGCAAACCCGAAGCTGTGCACTTAATCTTGAGGCTGGCTCCTGCTCCCTGCTCCGCTGCTAAACCGGGTATTTGGCCTACTTGATGCGGCATTATTGCTGCAGAGGTCAGGTGTGAGCCGGCTCGGCAAGCGCTGATGGATGATGTTCGTGATGGAGCACCTCTCCTGCCCAAACACAGACACTTAATAATGATGGACCGTAAGCGTGCACACAAAAATCCTTGTAGCTCGGTTGTGAGCTCATACAGTGGAAGCTAAAGAAGGCAATGTGTTAGTGTGGAACAACTGTTTGGGAAAAAAGAATGAGGAAAGCAAGATCTTATAAAATGTTAAAGAAACTTTCCCCTTTGTTGCAAAATTGCAGGAGCGGCTGCAAACACATATTTTCCTGTCATCCTACTTGCATTGGTTCCTCCTCTCCTTGTATATTAAAAAGGAAAAAAAATCACTAGCCTTCAAGATGATTTCTTAACACAAATTATCTCTTCAAGAATTTATTTGAACTGTGTTCTCCAACACAAGGTATTAAGTTTTGTTTGAAACTGATAATATGGGATGAGACTGGGTGCTCAAATATGTCTTGCAAAAATTAAGTTTCTCGTGAGAAGAGACTAGTCTTTGTGAATGAAACAAACTGCAGAGAAACTCACCTTAATGCTGGAGAGAGCTTTCCATGAGGTTTCTTCCTTAAAAAGAAAAAGCTGAAATAGCCAAATAATCATTTCTAATTGGGATTATCTAATGTGTTAGCCTTTGATTCCATAGGTTTTCCATCTCTCCTCTCTCTCTTACAGACATTGATTATAATGTCCAAACAAAACCCAGAGAACAGCTGACATACACAAAGTGTGGCACTACTTCACCACTAAAACCACAGGCCAGCAGGAGCTCTGAAATAGGCACTATTGCTCTGTTCCACAGCTGATTCAAAGTCAGATGATCGTGTTTATGTATCCAGATATTCATAACTACAGAATCATTTCTTACAGGTATAAAACACTTGAGAAAATCCTTAGGGGAACACCTGTGCATTGTGGTTTTTAGACAGAATAACCAGCCTTGTGTAAGCAGCTGTTGTAAAGTCTGTACTGAGGAGGACCTGAAAGTTGGTAGGGTAACTAAAACACCTTTTGTGTTCAAAACCACCCCTTAGCCTGTGGACAAGCATCACTCTTGAGAAAAATATTAAGTATTTTAATCATTTAATTATTAAATATTATTGAATTTAAATATTAAATATTCCAATCCTGCAAGCTGTTGCTTTACAGTAAAAAATTCACTGTATAATGAAGTGTGCACTTGAACCCTAATGCTCTTTCACTGTGAGTATTGCACATGTTTGAGTTTGCCTGTTTCCTAAACCAGTCCAATAACTGGATGAGTTGCTGTGCAAGCCATACCACTCTTCTAAAGACAAATTTAGTGCTGAGATTTTTTAATTAGTATTTGCATGATATTAGTACTAATGTAGCCATGTGCCATTGATTGCTTTGTGATACTTTAACACAATGTTCCCCAAGATGTTTTGTTGTCTTTTTTTTCTTCAGCCCTAATACACAGAGATGAGATTCTCACTAGACCATTAAGTTTTATTACATAAGACCTGCATTTATATAAATACAGAATTAGGAAAAGGATAAGTGTTGGAAGGCAGAGTCAGCTGATGAGAGTTGAAACTACCTGAATAAGGCCTGTTGGTTTTAACTGAGTGTAAGCCATGTTATTCCTGGTCATGACTGGACTTAAGAGTTGAGAGTTTCTGACACGAGTCTCCAGTGTGACTCACTGTGATAGTGGTTGTGCTGGAACCTCTAGTGCTTGGCTGCTTAGTTTTGCTCTGCTGCATGAAGTTATGTACAGATTTTGAAAAAAAAAAATAGCCTCTTTTATATATGCAAGCAGCTCCAAACTACTGCTTTTGATTTTCACAAAGAGCAGCTAGATGCAGGGAGGGATTTTGGTCTCCTGTTAATTCCATCTTCTTGTACAGAGGCAGTGCAAACCAGGAGAGGTAAGCCAGTGTTTTAGGTCACTCTGACCAACCTCAGAGGAATGAGTTCTAGTTTTATAAACTGGTAGCATAAGCTGATATGTATTTACAGGTAAAGGAGTCAACAATTATTTTGGGCCAAGAAACAAGTAATTTACAAGAAATAATATGGAGGAAGTTGCCAGTTGAGCAGCCCCTTATAGTTTTTCATTGCTTGTTCCTCCCGCTGCAGTGCTGCACCTTACTTCATGTAGTCAGTCTGAAATGTCTGAAAACGACCTTGCAAAAATTTAATGCACTGTCATAACAAAACCCACATACTGCAAAGAGTGTGGATGGTTTTGTAGAGGAGACCCCACTTATTTTCTTACTGAAATTTTTTTTTTCTTGGCTGTAACTGTGGCAGGAAGCAATAGCATGAGGCCAGCATGGAAATCTGTAAATGGTCCAAGGTACAAGGCGGAGATGAGACAGGGCTTTGTGCTTGGCTCTTTCCCACTGTGCTGGGATTCCGGTGTCCAGCAGCAACAGCTGCAGGTTTTAGACATGATGGCCTTACTGAAGAGCTCTAAATGGTATTCTAAGACCTAAAGCACCAACATGGGAGAGGGCAGAGTGTGTGTTTGCAACTGATAAAAGAAGTGGAGGGGTGTAATGATTAAGGATGCAGGAAGTGGATTGGGTCCTTGGGGTGAATCAGAGACCCATTTGTAGTGAAACTGAATATTAAAAAAAATTAGCTACGTGTAAAGTCTACTAGGTCAGGCAGCAATTGTAAAAAGCAAAGGTCATGTAAGCCCCATTTCTGAGATTTTAAAAACTGAACAAGTCAAAAGTCCAGAAAATATACTGTATGTAGCATAATAAAATGATAGGAGGATAGACTTACTCTAATAGGCCTATTTAATTCCTAATTCCTCTGAGTCACCTAAGCTATTTATGCTTAATTTTACATAGTTATGACTACAGACTATAATCATCCAATTTACAATAAATTCCTTGCAAGACATTAATTTTAAAAAAGTGATGTCACATTTTGCTAACATATGTCAGATATGAATGACAATCCATGCTGCTGGGGCAGCAGCAGGATCACCAGTGATACATTTATGTAATGTCAAGTCCTATACTCAATTATAATCCCGTATTTTGTTTTTCTAGAAGTAAAAGCCACAAAGTAGAGGATCCTGAGTGCTGTAAGATTATGAACTACAATACATACTCCAGAGCTCCTCCCTATTTGATTCTTAACCCACGAGGAGGTGATGCCCTGGCTTTGGCTTGTATTTGGGCTGGTACCCTTAGCCACAAGCCCTGAGTTGTGGGGTACTTTTTCCTCCCTTGTCCCTGTGAGTGTTGGGTCACAATTCATGCTGGAGGAGAGGGCAGCAACCAGGAACCCCTTGCTTTGCTCCCTAGGTGGGCAGAGATGTGATCAGTACCTGCAATGTGCCAAAATTCCCAGGCAAGCGAGGGAGAAGAGGAAGAGGAGGCTGTGGGGCCATCTCCCCAAGTGGGATGGGGGCTGCTGTAGGCAGCACCCACAGCAGACTAGCATCAGGATCAGTATGTGCAGGTACACTCAGTTCTCCATTTGACTCCTAACATACTTGTTTCATACCATGACTCTTTCCCTGAACATTGTATGCCTCGGTTCCAGTATTGTAAAATAATTTGAACATCATTATTTCATTTGCACTTTGTCTAACACAACCACTAGAAACTTTTCTTTGGGGTTATGTTTACAGCTATTTGTAGAGAATTATCCTGTTTACTTTTGCTTTGGTATCTGGCTCTGACATTTAGAGCCCATCTCATGGAGACTTTGTGGGGTTCACTCCTGCCCTCCCCTACCCTCTATGAAACTATGTTCTGAATTTTCTATAAGCAAGAATAAACTGTTAACACTTGGCATGGCAAAAGATGCTCTGAAATTTTTTAAGAACTCTTTTGGTGTTTGTAACTGGCACACAGTATATTTTTAATTTCTATCTAGCCAACCATACTGATGCACAAGTTGTATCATCCTGTGAGTGGTCACTAAACTCAGCACTAGGATATCTGATTGTGACATTGAATTTTGAGCACAATAAATGTAAGTTGATTGGGAAATGTATTTATTTATCACATTTATTTTAATTAGAATGGAAAGTGATGTGAAATTCCTATTTTACAAAAAGAGAAACCATTACCTACTAATGGGTTAAAAATAAACAGAAGCCTTCATATAAAAAAAAGGCAAAAGAAACAGAGAGAAACGGTAATGACAGTTTTGAAGTATCCAGTACCTGTTGTGACAGGAATAACAAATTAATTGGGACTATAACGGATTCTTTGTAAAGGTGAAGTAAACACACTTGACTGTATATTTTTCACCATCAGTTAAGTCTCAATTGGTTCTAAAAATAAACAGAAGACATTGAACAGTTTTAATGGATTTTGACACCTAGGTATTATGCTGTCACTCCAGTATAAATGAATCATAACTTTAGACTGCACCAAGGAATTACTACACATTTGGAGAAAATTTATGGTGCACCGGGCTTTGAATCATGATGTGATATCAAAACTAAAGTCACAAGAGGAAAAAAGTCTAGCAAAAATTATTATTTACCCAAGCCAGGCATATCCATGTGAACGCAACAAGTATGGTTTGCAGGGTTAGTTAGAAATGCCACTATAATTTCTGGGTGTTAACACCTCTCTGAGTGGCTGTTCTGGCAGAGCTCCCAGGGAGCTGCATCCAGAGGGGAACTGAACAAAAATTCGGGGCAAACCACTGCAGCTGCCAGATGTTTATTGCTTCTCAGAATTTGACCTAATTAAGAGTTTACCAAGGAAGAGGTTAAAAGAAAGAATTTCAGCATTTGACTTTGCAGTTATATTAGGCTTAAATTTACTTATTTTAATATCTAATGCAGTACTTGCAGATTTCTTACTTTGGGGTCAAAGAGACTTTAAACTTTTTGTGACTGTGAACGTCTCCAAAGTGATGGGTTGCTGGCCACCTAATTTATGGTAATATAGGTAGGTAAGCCTTAAAATATACAGACATGCATATAATATTTGTTGAGTCTCTCATAATTTATTTCAAGACACGATAATTTGTGCAGTTGCTTAGACAATGAAAGCATGCTTTTTAATACTTCTGAAGAAAACAAGTATACACAGGTATATTCATAGGAGTTTCAGCTGTGTTCAATGCACAATTGTATAGTTGTGATTTTTTTAAGTCCTCATCAAAATGATCCTGCTTTTAAAAACACTTATTTTTCAAAGCATGAGGCAGGTGGTTGTAAATACTCAATCTACAGTACTTTTACAGCTTCCTCAACAGTTCCTCCTGTTTTTCAAGATATTCTGAACTCATCTTTTCTAGCATTTTGGCTTAAAACCTGACTGTTTCTTCAGAGGTTATTATAAAATACTAAAAAGAAGATATCCAATGTTTAAGATTCTATTATGCAAAAAGGACCAAATAAAAAAAAAATATTATAAGCAGGCAGAAAAGAGGTTTTGTCCAGAAATCCATAGTGTATCGGTTTGTAAAGCTTTGGCTGTAATGCTTTACAAAAGTGGATTGATTCACTATTTGTGACCTACTGGGAGGCTAATCATTTGTTTAATGACTTTGGTAATCTTCCCTTTAAGCGGCGGTACGGGTGCTGTACTTGCTGCTGATGGCCGTGAGGCTCCAGGTCAAATCCTTAACTGATACAAATACTCTGTTCTTCCTCAAGCCAAGCATTGCCTGCCTCTGTCTCCTGCTCTCTGGTTTGTTTTCCAGGCTCCATGCAGATGTTGCCCTTGCCAGTGCCAGGCTGGCTGGGCATCCCCAACACCCTGCTCCACAGCAGTTTGCCTAAGGAGCCAAGAAAGTTCCCAGATCTGTCATGTGACTGTGGCTGTAAAAAGTGTTCTATTTCTGCAGCTGCCACTGCCTCTTGCTGCAGCTATTAATCTTGTAGAAGAGACCAGTGTGATGTTTGAAAGTAACTTGGTATCATCTTTTATTAACCAGGTTAGTGCTGACCGGCTGTCACCAGGAGGAGAGCTATGCAAACAACATGAGGGGTTTGTCCTATTACTGTAGGGAAAGAAATTGGGAAAGAGAAGACAGTTGGGTTTGTTCCCTGGAAAACAGAAGAAGGAATAAGCATCCACTATTAAAAAGTCTAAGTTTTTTTAACTTTCAGTTTAAGACAATTTTATGTACTTTATTCTTTCTTCCTTAGCCTGATATATGTTTCAAAGTATTTTTTAAAATAGGAAAAGCTACTTCCCTCTCTCCCAGGGCAGTGTAAGGATGCAGTTTACACTTTGCTAAAGGGAAATGCTCCCATTTGCATTATTGTGCCCCAAAACTCACTTGAATGGCCTGCTTCATGTACTGAACTTGCCCATTTTCTTTGAAAAAGAATCCTGTTCCCCAGCAGTCACTGAACTCCTCATATGCTCTTCAGGAGGGGTAAAGAAGTTGTTTGTAAAGTGTTCCCTGTGAGAGATGGAGTTTTCCAGGGCTGATGCTGGCTAGGGTATGTTCACCACCTGCCTGTTGAGAGAAATCACAACAAAACCTTAAAAATCCAGTCTTCTGTGTGTTTTTAACCTGCCTGCCAGGGTCTAGTGAATAGTTTTAAAACATGTATCAGGTATAATGAACTGATGAATAAACACTTCTCTGATATCCACCTCTTTCCCCAAAACTGCTGCCAAGGCTTTGCCAGGCAGTGGTAGCTGCACACAGCTCTCCCTTGGGATCTTCAAAGGTGGAAAGTTTCAGCTAATCAAAATATGGATGTGTATATAAAATATACATTATTCTAATCTGGGTTGTTATGGGAGAAACTGCATCCCACTGTGAGCATAGAGCCTCCTCCCTGGTGGCAGCTGGTGTATGAAAAGCACACCACATGAAAAGCATGTGGAGAAAAACATGGGGAGGATGTTTACTGTGTGCATACTGTGTGGGTTTTAATGCTTCCTCAACCTGTAAAAGGAAATTTCCTGGGCAAAGTGGGAGGCCTGGGCTGGGCATCCTGAACTGGGGGGTCGGCAGGACTGCTGTAAGATTCCCGAGTTTATCTGATGCTGACAGCATCCTTCCTGAAGGGGATACTGCATAGTGGGGGTTGGCATCCAAACATTTTTTTACATGAGTAGTGAGCAAAAGTACTGGTACCTGAGAAGCTTCAAACACACTTGCTATTATAGCTTATCCAACCAACATAAAATGAAGAGGTGGAAGATACACAACACATCATGACATATGACATATTCCACTTTCCTTGTTTCTAATATGTGCAAATGACATTTTTAAATATTAAAAAATGTTCACCTTAAGTTTGTGATACTTAAAATGTCATTTAATTATCTTAATTCCTCTGAAACTGTGCTAATTATTATAGCAATTTATTAATGCAATTATTTTATAAAGGTTTTCAAGTTTATTTCCCTGTAAAGAACCCCAAAGCATTCTCACAGTACCATTACTTTGAAGGTTCTAATTTTAGGTCTTTTTCACTTTGTTTATTTGCAGTGTGGCAGCATTTCTTTTTTTCATAGAGTACATTACTTAGGCATTATCAATTAATTCTGCATGGATATATCAGTCTAACAGGTATGTTTCTCTGGTAAGAGAGATAAACAATTAAGGTGTTAATCTCATGTTTTTTTTCCTTAAAGGGACTAGTATAAAATTTTTCTTCTGGTGTTCTACAAACTCTAAGGTATTTTGTTTTCATAAATTATGAAAGGAAAATGTCACAAGCTATCACTGTTTCTGTGCTCTGGCTTTGCTGACAGCTGTATGATGCTCATTCAGTGCAGCAGATTGGGAGCTGAAAGTTTCATCAATAAATATGACTCTGATGGCTTCATGTCAACGGTCAAGGTAATGGCCTTTTATTATCCTGGAAACACACTTCCACAAGGAGTGTGTATATTTTTCTTAAATTCTTCTGAGGGGTTTTTTTTTTTACTTTTGCATACAATTGTAGCCATTGTCTTATGTAACTGATATATAAGGCATTTTAATAAAAGAAAAAAATATTAATTTTTATTTATTACTGTGTGCTGAGGAAGAAAGAAATTAACAGAATCTTGAATTGTCTTACTGTGAACTTTATGATGAATGTAGAAGGATTTTATATTTTGAAATATTTGAAAATAGAAAGAGAAACCTGCAAGTGATCTGTTTGAAAAAGTACGAAATGTAGCACTGAGAGATTTGCAGCATTAAAAATCACTGAACAGCTTTATTCTGCACTAATTGGATGAGACATAATTTTGTGTTTCATTGAATTTTAAAATTATTATTATTATGGTTAAAATATTAATTTTTAAATGGAATTTTCCAGTCCATTGTACTATTGAAGAAAATTATTGTAATACATGTATATACTGGAGTAGTATGCATCCATATGAGGAAGAAATGAGCATTATAATATTTCAACTTTTCATTGCTCTTTTGCAGGTTAAATATTTTCTACTATTTAAAATGTTTTTGCAAGTTTTAACTTTTCTTAGAGCTTTTTAAAGTGGTCTAGTAAATGTATTTATTATTAATTTAGATTTTAGTAACAGATAGGTTTCTCTGTCTGGCTAGATGGTCAATATTTGACCCTCAAATACTAACTTGTAAATGAAAATCTAGGGAAAAAAAATACCTCTGCAAAAATATTTCTCATTCAATGGCTCTACTATGGTTTTATATTTTATCCAAGAGTTTTAACTTATATTTGTAATATTTTTAGAATATCTAACTAGTTTTAATGGGTATATGATTCTCAATAATATCTGATATGCAAAAACTTCTCATTAAAACATATATTCCACAAGATTGAAGACAGCCTAATTTTGGACAATTTCAGCATATCTGGAAGAACTGACAGCTGCCAATAGATTAACATATTAGTGAATCTGTTACTGGGAGATACTGCTTTGACCCTAATAATGTGAGGAATGTGGCTCCTTTTCACATAAAACTGTGTTCATTTGTGTTTAAAAATGAAAACTTTTCTGCATGGAGTTTTAGCTTCCATCTGTGTTACAGCATTTTGCAGACTTTCTTTAATAGAAACCATCTTAAAATCAAGTTGGAATTCCCTCCAGGTATTTGAGGAATAAAATAATCTCTGCAACATCCATGAAATCAAGATGATTTTTATCATGTGCCTTAGCCACATCTAGTACTTTCTTTGATATAGTTTGCTTCTGGTAGGTTCCACTTTTTCTAAAATCATATTTTGAATTGTGGCACCCAACTGGTGCTGTGAAATGAAGACATCCCAAGTGTTGTAGGTGTTGGGTATGGTCTCACTGTTGCTGTGGGAACACAGCCACCAAACCCTCCTGGCAGAGGCAGTGCTCTGCCTGTGGAGCTCCTGGGAGCTCCAGGGAAACTGAGGGATCAGCTGCCCTACCCAGGCTCTACCACAGGGATGTAGCTCTCTGCTGGTTGTGCTACACAGGAACTCCATGAAGAATTTGAAAGCACTAATTAAAAGTTATGGTCTGAGCAAGATGGTGACTCTGGGTACTTAATTGAACTGATGTGGACTTCTGAGGTGGGGAAGAGAACCAGAGTAAGGTGATGGGGCCCTGATCTGCAGTAGAGACTTGTTCTTGTTTTCTGGCTTCCTTTTCCTCTGCTGCTGCTAGAACCGGAAACTTAAAATTCCATCCTTGCATGCTAGGCGTCTTCAAAAAAGCACAGATATGAGGCAAATAAAGCAGCATTTTACTGAAAGTTCATTCATCAAAAAGCTGCATATTTTGAAAAGGGTAAAAGTACTACTAGACCCATCAGGGATAAGTAAAGGCTATATACTATAGATTATTTTAATCCCCTTGCTAGATATAAAAGGGATAATTACATATTTGTGGTTGAAGCCATGTGGTGGAAAAATCAATACAACTTTTTTGTATGACACTTCATTAGTGTGAAAAATTTTAAAAGCTGAAAAGAACTGCCTTGCAATTAAATGCCTCTGCTATTTCAGATTCAGTAATGGGTTTGTATTATTATCTAGTTTATTTGAAATAGTGGTTGCACTATAGCAGTAATTGGAAAACATTGATTATGCACTTGTATATAGAAAACCTGGCAAATCATTACAGGGCATAGCAACAGTTAGTTAGCCTTACTAATGAAGCACTAATTGCTGTAAGTAGGTTAACATGTTAGTGAAACTACAGGGAGATAGAGCTTTGAAATCTTTTGTCTGTTCAGTGTTATGTAGTTTTTTAAAAAAAATCTCATTTTAAGAAGTCTCATTTTGCAAGTGCAAACCACAAGATTTTCTTTATGCTATATTTGGAATAATTTTGTAGATTTGGGTTGTGTGGAGTTTTTTTAAATTTAGATAGAAAGTCTGGCACACTTGAGTCATATTTATGCTACTCCAATCAACATGGTGACTTTAATGTATGTAAATGGCTAGCTGGAGTGAAAGGCTGGTTGGCTCGATTGATTTCCTTATTCTAATGCAATTATGTCATCCATGCTATGTGCTTCTTGAACAAATTTTTTTTTTTTTTNTTTTTTTTTTTTTTTTTTTTTAATTAGAGTGTTCTATGTTTGAGGAGGAAGTAGCTAAACTGCTGTATGACTACTTGGGATACAATTTTTTTAAAAACCCCTTCACTTTTTGAAAACGTGAAGGCCCCAAATCTCTCTAGTAAGATGTATTAGAAATAGAAATGGATTATTTATTATAGCTGTTGACTAAGAAAGGCATATTACAATTTCTTTAATTGATTATGCTCTATTAGTACATTTTGCAGGCTTTTGAATCAGAAGTAACTTGAACTTCACTGTTGCTATCTACTTAAGAACGTATCATTAAGGTGTGGCTTAATGAGCATCAGGAAGGATGAAATCCAGGGCACCTACTGGCCATCCTCCTCACAGCCCAGCCCTCCAGGAGATCTGTCCTCCTTGCAGGTCTCCCAGGTGGTGAGATGCTCCCTGACCCCAGAGCAAGGGGAGTCAGTGACTTCCCACTGCCCTTCCCTTGGTCTCCCCCAGACCCCTCCTCAGGAAGGTGCGTGCAGGGTTTGGCTGCATGAGCACGTTGCAGAAGCTTCTGCAGCTTTTCTGCTGCCTCCCTCCTTCCCACCATATGGCACAGCAGCTCCACTGCATTTTGATACTGCTTGGCTGCAAAAGTGCAGGGCCAGGATTTCCTTGTTTTAAATAGGTGTTAAATTCTCTCCCAGATTCACAGGAATAAAGCATGACCCCCTAAGAAGTTGCATAATGACCCTGACTTACAGAACATCTTGGAACAATTCTTACATTGAAAAGTAAATGAATAACAACACACAAACTTTACTAACCGAGTGTTAGAAAATGCCAATTGTGATTCTTACCACATTCCAATTTTTAAAAAAATAACCGTGTGTGGTTTTTCAAAAGATTTTAAAGGGTAGGAGGGATGTTTTAAAGGGAAAACTACTTTCAGTTCAGAGCTAGCCTCTACTAGCTCTGCTTTGACTCAGCTTCCTTAACAATATTATACCCCTCTGTTCATAATAATGAGCTGTTTTGTGCAAAGCAGCTCATTATTATGAATGTAAGGGCATGTTTGGACTAGTAAAGCAAATCATAAAAATTGTTGCCCATGTCACGTTTTTCCTTTGTCAATAAAAGATTTTCCTCAGGGTCAGAAACAATTATTGACCAGAGAAAAATCTCAAGTTCTATTTGGAAATTTTACCTGATGATTCTGGAAGTAAGGAAGTGAAGTTTTGAAACTAAAAGTATGTGTGGTGAACATTATCTGCAAGGTCTTTCGTGTTAAGGAAATCACGACATCTGCCAATCTTTCAAATTCCAAAGGGTAAAGAATGAGGTCTGTTAGGCTGTCATCGAACATGACAGGCTTAATGTAAAGTTTATAACAGAAAAAGGGCAATCTTATTGTGTTTTATTCAGTTTTATGTTGCTTGTTCAGTAGAAAAGCTCATTTTTTATCTAATTTATAGCATTTGAAATACCAAACAGATTTTTTACATATCTCCTGAGCTCTCAGCTCTTCTTGGCTACCCCTTAGTCATTCCTTTAGGGAGCAGTCTTAAATCCTTCCAATTTAGCATCTATGTGAGACCAGACAATTGTTTTACTTGAGCATATCCTTCAGTTGTTATAGAGCTGTTTCTAACTCCAAACATTTTAGTTTAATTACTGCTTAGAATATTTGCTATATTTTTATTTAGGTTGCCTCTCACTTGAGCCCATTGGGCTGAAGAAAGAATTACTCCCCATGCTGTTCTGTAGCCTTTCTTGTTCAGATCTGTAATTGGCCCTGTGTTTTTGACTTTTTGCTAATAAGCAGCTTACTTGCTCTCCCACTAGACTCAACCCACCACTTTTGTTTCATGAATTTTACAAAGGATTTTAATAGATGCTTTAGGCTATGCAAAATGTTATATGAAGGAAAGCATTAATGCTCTAGCCTTGACACAAAGGATGTGTGAATGGCTGCTTATCATTACCGTCAGGTATCAGAATTTTCATTAGGAGTTGTGGAGGACAAAAGGGGAAAAAGTGTAGCTATATGAAAGAATATTAACCTATACTGTGCAACCAACCACAATTGCTTAGCATTTTACATTAACTCTCTTCAGACACTGGCTCTCATTATTTTCACACATACATAATAACTGCTTATTATAGCGGTACAGTTCACACTGATATATTGTAGATAAGGTTGTGTCAGCACTTCCATTATAAACCCTATTTTCAGGGGTTTAAAAGGCAGCTGTAAAAATTTACTCCAGACAGAAGATTGGTTTTCCAGGTTTCTGCCTCGAGCAATTTTTTTTTTAAACCAATTAAAAACAATTGGCTGTTTTTTAAGCTACAGAAGTAAACAAAACAAATTAAGAGGTTTAAAGCACTTTTTGCACTTCTGTAACTCACAAACCTTTATTAAAAAAGAGAGAAAGAAATTTAGAAAGCAATCTGTTAATGTTATACTCACCAGTGCTGTTCTGCAAATGAAATACACACTGGGCATTACAAAGGAGTGTTGTAAACCAGGATACTAAAGCTTAAAGTTGACTCCTGAGCACAGTAGATGATTCTTAACAGAAGATTTTTTTTTTTTTTTAATCTCTAGAATATGTCTGGTCCTTGCTGTCACCAAACAAAGATCTAATTTTTCTGAAGTGCTCACTCCAAGGACTGAAAAGAATTGTTTCCTCTAGGCTTCTCCTTGGACTCTTTGGGAAACCACAGATTTGGCAGTCCCGTCTGTGGCAGCAGCAGTCCCATTCCCTCTGGTGTCAGGGTCTCTCCTCAGAGCTTTCCGCTCCTACAGGAAGTGGTAGAGGTTTAGAGAACTTCTGGAGATGGGTGAGAGCCTTCCCATTTCTGTGTGTGACCGAGCCAGGCACTGCACCTCCACAGAGACAGGGGAGGTCAACTCCCTTCCTGCTTTGCATTCCATGGATACCTATGGGGCAGCCCTACTGATGAAGGGGAGAGGCTCGTTCTGCAGGTGATATATGGCTTCAGTCACTGTGTGACACACTGGCACTTTCCACCAACTCTATCACGAGTACATGCAGCTCCTCATCCTGCCATAAATTCCCTGAAAGTTCTTGAGCAGAGAAGGGGTGTGCCTCCAGTTGAGTTTGAGGACTTGTGGTACAGGAGATGTGATACTTCCCCACCTCACACCTGGAAGGTGAAGGCGTGGCTGCCATTTACAGTGGTCTCTCCTTTACCTAGTCCTGTGAATATTGTCCAGGTGCCAGCATGGTGGATGGAACAGCACTGTTGGATTTTGCTCTGTAACTGTACCTGGCACTGAGAAAGAAAAATAACAGTACACCCATGGTTATGGAGGTTACTTGGGAGGTACCCAAATTATTCAGCTTGATGTCCCAACATTTCAGCCCATCTGTTCAAAGAGGGATTTATCCGCTACTGTGAATTGTGTGTTAGTATCTGCTGGGTAATATTGTGTGTTAATTTCTGCAAATAGATTTAGGTATGACATTTCTGACAGTTGTTCAGCTGAAATGGATTAATAATGCATTTTTATGATTTTCTTTTCACTTAAAAATATATTACAGTGTGGGGTATGGAGATAGCCTCTAGTTTTAAAAGAAATATTTTGAATATATTTAAATAATGTTGGCTCATTTGGGATAGACATGGGCAAAAGAAAAACAACACCCTATGCATGTTCTTGAACCCTTGTCACTAATTTACAGGTATTTTATGTCTTTCCCCTTAAATGAGTTTACAAGGAAATGTCATCTGCCAGAAATGTGGCTAGGAAACACCAGTACTCTATCTTTTACCATAAGAACAAAGGACCAAATCCTGAAGTTTTTCCTAGGTATTGTGCCTGCAATATGGCAAGTCCCCATCTTAGAACTGAGTAAAGGGTCTGGAACTTGGGAAGAAGTATAAAGGCACCTGGAACAATGGCAAGTTTTGGAAATTAAAGCCTATCAGTCACGTGTTTTGAGGCGGCACTTCATCCAATATAGAAAAGCATGTGACAAACACAAGAGTCCATGTTTGCTTGCTTGCTTTTTTTGCTATATGGTAGTGATAGAAAACCAAAAATTTGTCTGTTAATGAAAGCAGCTTAGTAAGATATTGAACTTCTGGCCCTCTCAGCTTCCCCTAGTTCCCCTCCTTGCAAACAGACTGCCATTAAGTTCCACACAGGTAATTACCTGCGTGCTCGTAGTTGCCACAGTACCTGCCCACAGGGCAGTATCAAGCCAGAGTGGCTGTCATGGGGCAGGTCTGCACTGGCTGTCCCAGCCCTGCAGCAGCTGATCCAGGCTGCTTCACACTCCTGGTGTCTGGATGATTCACCTCCTGGTTCCAGAGAGAAAACTATTGCTGCCTGCCTTTCTGAATAGAGACCCCAGATGATGTGTGGAGTATCCCCAGTCACATCTGTCTTGCGAGGCAATAGCAGCACAAGCATGAAGTGTAATAAGAAAGAAAACACAGAAAAGAGATGTGAAAAGGTGGCAAAGTTCATGCCTCATAATGTAGTTTTTATCTAAACAAAAATTCAGATTTAATTGTTAAATTGAAGTGGCCTTGTTTATGGAGGAGCTAAGAGTATCTCTATAAAGCTCATTAGGTGTAAGCTGTTTTAGATTTTACAAAAAGGGAGCAATTTGTGATTGCAATATTATAGAAGAATTACGAATTAAAAATTGAGGCAAAGGATCAGGCATTTTTCATCTGGGCAAAATAATTCATGTTGTGTTCCAGTTCTCGGATCTTTCCTGAAAAAGCTGTTTGGTTTGTGCTTATTCAGCAGCTAATGAAGATAGGATATGTCTCCTTAGTTTTTTTGGAGCAATGCACCCAAAGTGTACTGAAACTTCAAGAACCCAAAGAGTGAGTGTGCAATCAGGAAGAATGGAAATGGGAAGAATAGTGTTTAATACAGCTTTCCATTTTATGTATGCTAAGATATAGGTTACTCTACAGTATTTGGTGTTAATGATGCATCACCACATTTTCTTCACTACGTGGAACTGTTTCCACGAGATTTGTATACAAAGAGATAAAAATATAATGGCTGGGTTTAAATGACACATTGTAATTATCTTGAAACAAATAACTAAAAAAATCATTGAAGAGTTTGGCCCTTTCTACAGAGGAGTTTAGATTTTAAATATAGGCAAGAAACATCTGACTACAAATTTTGTCCAGCTTTCTGTATGTGCTTTGATCACAGGATGGACTCCTAGTAAAGTGTTCTTCCTTCAGTTCTCCATAAGCCTACAGAGGCACTATTACAGATAGATATTTCTCTTTGCAATTCAAGAAGATAGGGTAAAACCAATCTTTCTATAAGCCTAGTTGGCTGAGATCAACTTCAGGTAAAATATAGATGATTTACCTTGGTGAGCCATGGTTAGAATGGAGCTGTAGGATTTGGTCCCTTGGGAGGTGTAAGAGCAATGGAACAAGCTCAAGCAAACTATGTCCCTCAAAAATGAAGGCAGCCAAGAGTGCGAGTTTATTTCTGATCCTAAATAATGTAAGTTTTGGTGTGGTTTTCGTTTGTTTTTTTCCTGCTTAATTCTAGTTTATCCTCTAAAAGTAGGAGAAACGTATGTGTCCGCTGTGGAATATGAAACACAAGGCAGGTTCTTATAAAGTGTTGGTATAATGCACAGCACTTTAAACAATTGTAAACTATTCACAGAATTTGCAGAGTCTGTAGCCTTTTGAGAGCAGAACTAAAGAAACATTGAAAGAGCAGGGTGTTGAGTACGTTTAAAATACGTGGAGAAAACTGTATGAACTCCCCAACACCTCTGACTAAAGGTAGATATCAGTAACTAAAATGCCTCCAAACACAGAAGCATGATTCAAAAAAATAATGCTGCTCCCCTTACAAATGAGCAAAATTTTCTGTAAAACATCTTGGCAGTGTTGTAAGCAAAAGACAAACCAGGCTTTCATTTATCTGTTGCAAACAAAGCACTCAAGCAGAGTGGGAGACAAGAACAAAACTTTTCTAGTCAGCTACAACGTTGTTTAACTTGAGCATAGGGATCCACCTTAAGACAGGTCCAAGGAGCGAGATGGAAACCAAATACAGTCAAAGGAAGTTGGGGATGTGGGTGTCAGGTTGTCAGTAATCTGACAGCTGTGGTAACTACCCTCTAATCCAGCAGCTCCAGCCACGCTCTCGGCTGACACCGCAAGGACTGACTGACAGCTGAAGAGCAGGCACTTTTTACAGGCAAAAGTGACATCCAGTCTATTAAGGCTGACAAGCACAAAGCAGAGATTTGCCCTGAATGGTTTGGTACTGAAGCCTAGTAAAGGGGTTATTTGAAAGGTCTTAGAGAAAGTGTCAGACTCAAGCTCAGATGATAACAATATTGTAATGATAGCACTGGACAATGAAGTGCTATGATTGCCCATACAGGCCAGGAAGATTGCATGTGGATATTGAGCTCCAGAAGCCAGTTTACAGCAGCAGATTCTCAAAGCAAACTTACAACAGCTGTAAATTCACTGTATGTCAGAAATTTAAATATATATTTTTTCCAGAGGATAATAATCTATTTATGCCTTTTTTACTTTTGCTCTAGTGTGTAAAGAAAAACCTAGCAGAAGGGCAATTACTGCACACCCCGTAGAAGATGGAAATAAGGAAAGTGTCATACTCAACATCTTGCAGGTTGCATTAAGAATGTTCTCAATATCAAAAAACTACATTAATAATTGAAATAGCTGTATCCTAGTCCAAATGTTAAGTAATGGAAAAATCTGGGTGTGATATTGTACTGTAAAGTCATATATAGATGTGCTCAACAAAAAGGGGTTAATGAGTAAATATAAAAGGGTATAGTATTGTGTAGTAGTTAAGCAGCTGACTACTATTGTGAGGCTCCAGGTGTTACAAATGTGACCCTTCGTTATAGCAGGATCTGAATCTGCTATGGACTAGCACTTTCTAACATTCCTTTTAACCTTCCTGAGCTGTTCCTTTTTCAGCAAAGCTCTTAAAATTTTCTTCTGGTTTCTTTTTCTTGGTTTTCATATAAAATACAGTATTTAATCAAATGATGAAGTGTTTTTTTTTATTTTTTGTTTACACAGAAGCTTAATTCTGTAGGCAGCTGCCTCTTCATTCCCACTCTCCCTGGTACTATCCTTCAAATCCCTCATCTGGCACCCACACTTAGTGGGTGCTAGAAACCACATGTATTAGCTATCTTTTCAAGTAGAAATGGCACCATTCAACAGTTTAAGCCAACCTGTACCATCTACTAATTCTTCAAAAATCTATATTGTTTTCCCAATATCAAAGTGATCCTGCAGTTAGGTTTTCTTTTGTGAGTTTTTGTGTTTGTTTTAGTTTTATGTCTTTCCTCCCACCTCTTTTCTTCCAGATACTTTCAGGAAATCACCCCTCCTTTCCATTAGATAACTTTATGTAACCCCAGTCTATGAACTGAAGCTAGCCTAAGAGAGATAACACTCAATTTTATGCCTCTTCTGCTTGTTGATTACTTTTTCTGGGGAATAGATGTTTATAAGCAAAATTATCAGATCAGGTTTAAAACAACTCAAATTCTAATTGCCAAGGAAAAAGAATGGCCAAATAAATGTCACTGACTGAAGAATGAAGAGTTTAGAGGGGGGAAAAAAAAACACTACAGTTTTTTCAGTTTCAAGAGTTTACTCTGCTAAAACCTGCACATGGTTTGATTGCCAGTAGGTGAATAGTCAAAGCTGGGGTAATTTTCTTCCATTGCTACTTATGGTCCAATTATCGCCTTTAAACAGAGTTTTTTGTGAAGATGAAATACCAGTGGTGGAAGCACTTCTGTTTGAAGGCAGAGGCATGATTGCAGGCCTTGCTCCAGGTGTGTGGAAGAGCTTGTGCCTGTAAATGGCAGTAGGAGTGGGCATTGCTTTTGGCTGAGAAGCCAAGGCAGAATAAATGTGAGTGTGGGCAGTCCTGCCCACCCAGAGCGCTGTGGGCCTCAGGGATGGATGTGTTATGTGGGCTGGCTGCATGAGATCTGTAGATTCTGGAGGAATCTTTGGGTGTCATTGTGAACTGACAACACTGTGACTTCTTTGTTGAAGTTCTTTACGCTGCAATGAAATTTTAAAAAAGTTCTGCTCTGACCTGTACAAATAATTGTTTTCATTCCTTCACGTGTTTTGGATTTCTTGAACATTTATGTGATGTAGGTTCCAATTTTTTGAGCTGGTGAGACCAATGAGTAGAGCTAAATGTGTGAGTGAAAGTATTTTGTATGAAGGTCAAACCCCACTGCTTTCAGTCAACAGAAAGTGAAAATTATATGAATATATTAAATGAAGTTAATAATCCTGTAAAATATACAGCATATTTCCACATTTATTCTATTATATATATGTGCATGTGTATATATACATATACGCTGTATTTTTTAGTGTGATGGTTTGGTTAATTTGAAGTGCGAGTGGGCTCTTGTTTTTGTGTATGTGTTTGTGGCTTGTTTGTGGTGGGGTTTTTTGGTGGTTAGTTGTGGTGGTGGGGTTTTTTTGAGGTTATTTTTTGGTTTTGTTTTGTTTTTTTTTTAGTTGATGAGCTAGGATTTGCTTTTATTTCCTTGCTGCTTAGTGTTTTATTTCAACAACTATTTAATGTGATTTTTTTCAACACACTAGATTTTACTTAGGGCAAACAAACCTGCTTGTGGATCTTTGTTTTTAGAAGCATAACACAGATACATAACTTTTGGCAAGAGTTCAGTAGAAAGAATTACCTGAAACTCGGTGCCAATGTATTCCTGTATTTGCTGTTCTAAACTAAAAACCTGATCACTAACTCTGTTGTAGCCATCTGTCATTTACAAAATGACACATCCAATTTAAAACCACTAGGAAACAAAATGTTTAATCAGAATTTTAGGAATACTTGTTAACCATGAATCTTGGAGGCCGAACTACTTAGCTATTACTGTGCAATTTATCTGACAAGGGGTGTCATCTATTGCAGACGATGTACAAGTGCAAGTCAGCATCACCTTGAGCAGGGTACTTTATTTGTCCTTTGCCCCGATTTTAGTCTGTGGAATGGGAAATAGAGATTTTCCCATTTATAGGAAAGGTATTGACAGGAGAGAAATTTCAAGTGCGTTTCTTACATATCAGTCTTGCACAAAGTTTTTACTACACATTTCTACCAAAGGTATTCTACAGAAAATACTGTAGAATTTTGGATATTAATGTGAAGCTTTCTGGTGGAATTATGTGACTGGGGGATTTGATAGGACAGGAAGCCTGTCTTTGTTGTGTGTTTCTAGAACATAACTAAAAGATATGAACACCGAACACTGAAATGCAAAGTTTAGTGATGAAAATCTATACAGAAGTTTTATACAGAGGCTGACTCCTCCTGGGTCATCAAATGTGGTCCCTTAGTATGTTAAATTTTGTTAGACTTTTTTGTGCTTTGTTTGTACTACTTCGTAGTATTAGCACCAAAATTTCCTAAGTTACAGGGTTACCCTGCATAAATACACAAAGCAAAAGAAGACCCCTGTTCTGAGGAGCTCAGCTTTAACAGATGAGACAAATGGAGATGTGAAATGATTCACCCAGGATTACCCCAGAAGCAGGAGGTCAGTCACAAGGAACTCCAGGAAGACTCAGGATATTAGACTGTCCTGGCTCCTTTAGGCTCCTCCTTGAAGAAATGTTCTCCTTCAGGCGTTGCCCTGTCTATCTTCTTTCACTTCTCCAAAAAGAAATTTAAATGTGTTGCAGAACTAAAATTTTAAATATAAGTTATATTGGGAAATAGAAATGCCCAATGACAAAAACAGAAGCAGAATTTCCTGGGCGTGTTTCAGAAGATGGAGCTCTGACAATGATGTAAGTTCTTTAAACCAGTCATAGAGCCAAGAGAAATGTAAATCTTTATTAGCTTCTTTGCTTTATTGTATTTTATTATATGCCATTAACAGTTATTTTTAAAATATGGTAAGTGCATTTATTTTCCATACAGTAGTTCTGAAAAGTATCGCAGATCTAAAGGAAAAAAATAGAGAGAATGACCTCTGAAGATGTGAAAAGAGAAAAATTGGATAATAAATGTTCAATCAGTCTGAGGTATTTTGTAAATCAGACAACTTTTATTTGGATATACTATTGTTTAACAGCCGGTTTAAATTGGGACCAGCATCCTGATTCTGGACAACATGGCTTTTATTGGAAGTCCCTGCCACTTTTAAACATCTTTAAGACATTTTAAAAATAGAACTGTAAAAACCAGTAAGCAGACTTCAAAGCGAAGCCATGTTGTGCCAGAATTACGAAGCTGGTGCCGATTTTCACTGGTTGTAAAGGCTTGGGAGCGCCCTGCGGTCTGTCCCACGGTGACAAACACCAGGAACGCAGGCGGCTGGCACGGGACACCCGCCGAGGCAGGCAGGGAAGGAGGGAGGGCACCCTGGTCACCAGTGTGGGACTCAGACCCCTATCCTCCAGCCTCAGTTGTCCATCTGTGCCACTGCAGCATGGCCTGACCTTCAGGAGGAGATCAGGGGCTTGGGGCACAGCAGCTCATTAATGGTCAGCTTGAATGGTGAGGGTCTTTGGTGGCCTTTGGTGGTACTTAACAGCAAATAGGGGAAACCAAGAGCTACCTGTGCATAGTGCCCCGTGTAAGGGCTGTCCTGTCACATTGTGTTTGTTTTTCACCAACCACTTACAAAAAGACTTCTCACATGGTTGCTTACTGCTCCAGGAGTGGGTGGGAAGTGATATAACAATTACCTGTATGATGGTGCTGGGAGAAACAGCCAAGAGGGGAAAAAGGAAGTGTTTTGGTTTTGGTTTGTTTTTTTTTAACGTTTCTACTTGTTAGTGATGCTCTTAATGTACTAAGATGAAGGGGGAGTTTCTGCTAGGTTAAACTGGCCATGCTCCACTGTGGCTTCACCAGCCTGAGCTAAAGCCTACCTTGGAGCTGAAGTTGGTGTCATTAAGTTGGTGTTTGTAGAGGATTAGACCTGGATGTTTCTCAAACAAGTACTGGCAGAGTGCTATGGTGCTTCAGCTGCCCTATTTTGTTTGACTTACAAGCAGGTCCCATTAAAGTACCATTATTAATCAGTGTCTTTGCTTAGGAGTTTCTTCTTGTGGCTACACCCCTCCCCCTAAGAAAAGCACCACAGCAGAGTGTATCCCTTCCTCTGTAGCTTTGTGCAGTGAGTATTTCAGAACTGCTATCAGTGCTACCCTGTAGGAAGGTATTGTCACAACATAGCTCAAGAAATCAGTTTGAGCTGAGTAGGCTATGAGAACTGGTTTACTGCCATCTTCAAATAGGCAAAGATGTGAAGGGGATCTCTCTAGTGACATATCTGCAGAGAATGTTCACCTGGGAATAGGCTAATTGAACACTTGATGCCACTGCAAACCTACCTATGCATAACTAAAATGAGCGCAGATTTGACAACTGCACTGCATTTTAAAAGAAATTTTAAAATGCAGTGATTATAGAGCCCCAGGGCCTGATGTATATCTGCTCAACACAGATTTTATTTATGAAAGATAGGTTCTGTATCAATATTTTGGAAAATTAGGACCCAAACATGTGTTTCACTAAAAATTTAGGGGAAAATTTTCTGACAGAATATAGATTCCAAGACCATGTTAGGATTTTCTCTGGCTGTAGCTTCAGTACAAGATCTTTCTGATTTTACTGTTAAAGAGAAAGAAAGCGTTTGTTATGTATTAGAATCTTATTTTTACATCTGTTGGTGTTTGGGCATCCTTTGGAGAAAAAAAATCGTGGGTAAGTGATCCCTGACATAACTGGACTATTTGATATTTACACGTGACCATCATTATGGTTTCAGATCCTCTTACAAAACTTAAATAAGGTGTCTGAATAGCCTACAGAGGGCTCTTACAGGTCTCTCTTTCTTTAGTTGCCATGTCTAAAGGAAGTCAGGATTGGTCACAGCTGAATTTCTTCTAGTCTTTTATTTCCCAGCAGTGCTGTATTCGTCTAAGGTTTCTCCATCTTAACAGTTTTAGAGTTTAGTTAACTCTGTTGCTGCTACTGTAAATCTGGAGAGCTGGTTACCAACCATGCCCAAGAGAGCTGGTCTCCCCCAGATATACTGTGTGATGTTCTCTGCAAGGAAAGAGGACCCAAATTTCCCCACACGAGGGAATGTTGTTACTGGTGGTGCTGACCACACACACAGCCCTGTCCCTTCCAGGCTCTCCAGCTTACAGCCTGTTAGAGCTGAGTACTGCTGCCACACAGTCTGCCAAAATCTTGGCAGGGATTAGAAACTCTTGGAAGAGATTGCTGACTGCACACTTAGCAAAGGAGCTTTTTTGGGGGAGGTGGGTGAACCTCACCAGTTTCCCTGCTGGTTTTCTTCACTCCCACGCTGAATTATCCTGGTGTTCCCTAAATGGAACTAATCTACAATGTTGTGTGGAGCCTTCAGCTAATATAAGCAATTACTGTCTGCCTGCTGAGCAGCTTTTCCTACCTGGAATGTGAGGAAGACCATGATGCCCTCAGAGAGAACATCCAGTGGGGAACGAAGTACCATTGCTGGGTTTCTGCACTCAAGAGCAGGGGGCACTTGTGCAGGGTTCTGGCTAAGCTGGTGGCTGTGTGCCAGGGAGGAAACTCCTTGTGGCAGAAGTCTCAGTTGCCAATGTAGGAGCTCAGGTACTGTGTATGCAGACCCTACCTGAGTGGTGAGGCAAGGTAGTCAAACAGCTCTGTGGGGGTTTGCCTGACATCCTGGACATAAAAAGCTTGTTTTTTAGCTACGATGTGTATAAAGAATAATAAAAATAATGAGATAGGGTACTATGCGTTATAGTTTTGAATTTCTCTGGTTTTGAGTAACAAACGCTGATTTATTTTTTTTTCATCACATGTTCCTTACAACCCCACTTTCAGCTATTGGATTTCTTGTAGGCATCACAGCATGAGCACAGAATCAGAAACAGAGTGAGGACCTCAAGAGAGCACCTAATCTGACCTTTTGCATGGAGACTAAATCAAGATGCTTGATTGCCTGGCTTGCCCTTCGCAGTGGTACCAGTGCATAGCTAGTAGCTGCTGGCCTGCCTCACACACCTGTGGGTATGCACGTTAAGACTCTGTTGGTTACAAGCAAAGTGTAAAGGGCAGCGGGCTGAACAAGGCGCTTGGGAAGGTCTCTGGAGTTGATGTTTTCACTGGCATCTATTAATAAGTTGGGGCTAAAACCTCTAGTTTCAGGAAGAAGCCAGCAGAGAATTTTACAGCTGTAGACAAATATCTAAAAGGATTTGGTTCATTAGGCATTAGCAAGAAATCACACAGGAATGCCTGAATGTATTTTAAAAATAAATAAAGTGTAAGTTAAATACACAGAAGACTTTTCTCTCAGAGAATAAATAAAAATTTCCTCATCTTTTGCTAAAGGTCTTCAAGCAGGAGATTTAATGGACTTTAGAGAAAGTGTATGAATAAATGTGTACAACCATTTCTTTTGCAACCATTTAATTTCTGATAGGATCCATTGGCTTAAAAATTCATGAGACAAATTAATGTTTTACTGGGATCTATGGGTCATCTCAACTCTTTTTCCTCAGTGCCCCTCAGACTCTGCTACCCACATTTGTGTTTTGTGAAGGAAGTAGTTAGGTAACAAGTGATAGGCTTGAGATCATTCCAGCCAGTAAGTATTCAGAGTTGAAGTGGAGTGATGGGTCTTGGTCTCCTCAGTTTGCCTCTGCCTTTTCTTCTTTCTTATAACACTCTGTACTATAAATTTAAATTATTATTGCATAATGGCTGGAATCTTACCCTCATTAAACTGAGGGAGGTGTTAAAATTCTCCTCAGATCAGCATCAGAGAAAAATACCTGTTTGAGGAAGAATTGGAATATCTGCATGAATTGGGCTTATACAAGAAAAATTAGAAAACTGAAGTGGCTTGTTCTTTTATATATGTAGTATCTGATATCAGGATGCTTGTTGGCTGGAGGACTTAGAGGTAGCCCTTCTGAGCTGAAGTTCTAGATTGATTCAACATCAGGCAAAATTATGAAACAGGAAGTCTGTATGATATAAATTCTTGGACACATTTGATGAGTTTGGATAAAACAAGCCAATAATGCTTAGCACACTCATTCACAGTACTGAACATTAAAAAAAAAAAAAATTAGAAATGTGCAAACTTAGCTAATTGTAGAAAACCTGCAGAAAACAACAAAGAAGCAGGAAAAAAGCACCTTCTGGCAATGCTGTAGTCAATGGAGTTAATGAAGTTCTGCAACTGCATTTTAATGTTTGCTTTATAAAAAGAGCATTCCCTGCTTGTCTTTTACTTCATTCAGACCATATTTCGTTTATTCTCAGAATAAGAAAGCACTATAGTTTGTATCAGTAAGTGCTCCTTATTTATACATTGGATTTAATTATATACGAAGATAATCCTTTTGGCTTTAACATGCAGTCTTAGAGGCTGATACAATTTTGTCTACAGAATAGAATATTGCCAGTTTAAACTCAGTCAGAAGACTGAGTCTTGGAATAAATATAAAAGTTATATTCCTTCTACAGCCAACCCTATGAATAAATACGAATGATTTATCTCAGCATCTTAGTTTCTTTATTTTATTAAGAGTTACAGCTCTCTATATTATACTTGCTTTGTTTCAGCAACATTTTCCGGAACGCTGCCTAGCACTGTTTCTCTTACAGTAGGTAGAAATTAAAAGAATACAAAGGTGCCAAAACTAAGTAGTATTAATTATTCTCTTTCCAGTGGTATAATCCTTCCAAACCCAAACTTTTAATTGCTAGCATCCCTTAACCTGTTGGGTTAGTCTAAACTAAGCTTCTCTTTTATGTGTCAAAAATGATCTGGAAACTACTAATAAACAATTTCCTGTCATTTAAACTGTGAGAAACTGTTAACTTAGGGAAACTTTGCTTTGTCATAGAAGAGGTCTTGACTTTGAGGAGAAAGTATTTTCATTGCATTTAGGAGAAAATTAATCAAAGTAGAAGCAATAATTATAACAGCATTTTTATTCCTTTGTTGTGGTATTTATCCCTGCACTTAACATCCCATTTTATAACCCTACAGATCCTCATACCAGGGAGAAGACAGCCTTTATCTAGGATAATTTATCAGTCCTTGTTGGTTTGAACTGTACAGAGAAGGATTATCCTTATGCCCTTTGTTCTCTTACTTCTTTTTCTGCTTACATTAGAAACTTGTTAGGGTTGATGGCCATATCTTGTTAGTTGGGCAAAGCATAACAAAACTGCTCAAGAAAAAGGCACAAAAATGAGACCTGAAACAGAGTAATGACAGGATATATAGTCTTTAATAGGAGTTACCCTATGGGAGTAAATCAAGAAAATAAATCAATGAGGAAAAATAAAATGTAAATAAATGTATAAAACCAGGGAGATTTGTTAATAGAGTGTCTGAAACACCCCCCTAATAGAGTGACACCCCCCTAACTTCTACTTTGGCCTGCATTTTCTTGCATGATTTTAGAGAGACAAAGAATGCTTTTAATAAACTGCTGTCATCAGTATGGAGAAAAAAAAAAAAAAAAAAAAAAAAAAGGGTTTAATATTTTTTTTGGGGCTCGCTGGGGGNACATTTGTTTTGGAGCCTGCTTGGTGAATTTCCTTGAAATCAGTGAGGTTTGTGTAGGTCACTAATCTCAGATAATTAGTTCTGGAGGTAAGCCAGCTAAAAGGAACCTCATCTTTCTCTTAAAGTAAGTAAGCAGTGCAGCATGACAAGGGGAGGGATAGGTCTGGTGATTTGTGCCGTAATGCTTGTTTCTTAGAATTGAATGTTGGATATGTTATGTGAGAAAAGAATGAGTCAGAACTTGGAATGCAAAGACCAAATGTATTGAGTCTTGCCACTACAGTGGGCTGCTGACACTGTCCATACATTTGGATTGGGATGAATAAGTTTATAAGAGAAAAGTAGGGTACAAATTTGAGAAAAACATAGGAAGTCTTTCAGTTTAGCTACATCCAAAACTTAGATACTTAACTGCATAGTAGCAGAAAGAAGAAAGACTTTTTTTTTTTTTTTTTTTTTTTTTTTTTTTTTTTTTTTTTATCTCAGCTCTTTTTTTTTCTTTCGTNGGTGTAGCAGCAGTAGCTTGTAGGGAATGGCTAATGGCTCCCATGCTCCTTCTTCTCCTGCTCTTTTCTGGAAGTTGCTCTTGCATAGGCAGGTAAAGACAAGTCAAATATACTTCCAGATTTTTCTCAGCAGAAATAGATACATGCAACAGGCTGAAGAAAGTCTGGTTCTGCCTGTATTAAGTATTGGCTTCCATTGCAAAACAGGATACACTTTTGCCAACTTACAGTGGCAAAACTGATAGTGTCACAGAACAAAGGACACCATCTGCTCAGTGCACAGGGGAAAAGAAGGCAGCAGCAGGGCGATGGTTGAAGGGTAAAATGTAAAGTCTTAGAGCCAAACCAAAAAATGCTTGCCTGAGTGAGGTCTACAGGACTGGATCCTTTGGGAAATGCACACTGATAAAGGCTCTCTCGTGGACTTGGTTGTGGAGCAAGATCAAGGCTTATGCTACAGCTTTAAATTAACCTGTGGTGGGTGTATACCATGAGCCTTTTTCCCACTAAAGCATCTGTGATTATGAGTTTCTGAGTTTGTTTTGACTCTATTTTCAGAATTCCTGTTCATCCTGAAAGGCCAATAATTTTGGATTAATTCTTACCTATTGAAATCTAAGAATCTCTCAGGAGACTCCAGGTAGATTGCTAGAAAATGTGTTTCCAAAATACAACATTTGGTTTTTTTTTTTAAGACTGCTGAGAGAAGAATATGTGTGGTTTTTGTAGTAGAATTTCCGTAGAAAGCCAGTTCACAAATGCAATTTTCATCAGATACAGTGGATCAAGTAAAAATGTATACAGCCTTCTACTGCTGAACCAGGAAAACTGTTGTTATTGACAAACCTTAGTGACAGGCCCATATGACAGGTCTATATGAAATTTGTTTACTATTTGTAGGATCGGTGCATTTCAACTGGTAGAGGTTGAAAGTTTTTGTTAATGTTAGTGGTGACATAACATCTGCTGTACCAATCATATTTTTTCTGTTATGGAATTTTAAAATATGTTAATTGATATCTTAGCAGAGAATGCAGCATGGCAGAGCTTCTGCCATCAAGGACCCTTGTGAGGTTCTGTTAGTTCCCATGCAAACCTAAAAGTAAGCTACAGCAACAATGGATTCTGGTAGAATATAATGTAAGACTGCTTGCCTAAAGTAGTCAGGGGAAGCAGCATTTAATGCATCTCTGCTGTAGAGCTCAGAGTCTCTGTTGTACCAAAAGTGCAGCTGGTGTGCTGGACTTTAAGTCACTATTTTCTTGTTGCAAAAGAGTGTACTCCAGGTGCATAGCTATGTATTTTCTCTCAGAGTTGTGGTTTTCTAACTTCCAGTCATTCTGTTTGTGGTAGCAATCCCTTCTCAGTAGCCTGCTGGTGACCCTGGGATAATCACCTTTGTTAGTTAATTACTTCAGGGAGCAAACAAGGGATCAGGTAATTTGTGAGTGATTAGTGGGTCTGGAAATGCAAGGAAGCTGATAACTTTGGACATGTATGCAAATACATGTGGAAGTGGACTGTTTGTTCTTCTGTTCCTCTGTATCTCCTATTAAAATGTTTGACATCACTATAGTAAAAAGTGGGAGTTTGAGATCAGTGTGATGGGTTAGAGTGGTTGTCATGATGGTTTCAAAAGAAGAAATCAGACTAAAATCACTAAAAATCTAGGTCAGCATCTCAAATCACCTTATGAGTATCTCTGCTGCTGTTCAGCAGCTTACAATATCTGTTTAACCCAACCTGAGGTTTATTTAATTAGTGTTTCTTTTAATGGTTTGTAACTACTAAAGGATGTGAATTTTTAAAATTTTCTCATGTGGGTGCATACAGTTTGCACTTTGTGTGTCAGCCAATGCAGACATGCTATTTTTGAGATTCTTGGTTATAGTGTGGTTAATGTATCAGCAGCACTTCTGCTGCATTAGTAAACGATGTTTATTTCTGTATGATTAGCATCACTTTGGGTCTGAATATACAAATACACAAGTTTAAAATTCAATTTTTTTACCACTTGCTTTTCAAGTAATATTTAATAGAAAGCCATCAATTAACCAGAGCAGTAGGAATGTTTAGGTTCAAATATGGGACATTTGATGTCATAAAAAGAGTTATAAATGCTCTTTGCATATAATTAGCCTTGTGCTCAGGCCCTAATATTTCAAAGACTTGGATACATATTAAATCAATGGAAATATTCATCTATGAAATGTTAAGCAAATGCATAAATGTCTTTGCAGGATTGGGAAGTAATTAAGTGGAACGTAAAAAAATACCATTATGATCTTATCTAATCGAAAAGCATGCAGTATTAATGCTTGCTGTTTTAGTTGGCTGTACAAGTACCACTTTCACAAACACTTGTGTATATGAAATGGATATTTTCAAGAAAAATACTCACAGGCTGGTTTAATAGATTTTACATTTTTGGCTTTCAGTATTAAAATGTGCTGTTATCACATTAATTTCCATTTAAGTGAACAGCAGCAATATGCTGCTGTTTCAGTGTGTATAAGCTTGGTGGCAGATTTTTTCATCAGTGGCCAGGAACTATTTCCTTGTTATTACATTGAATTAAAATTGTATTGAAAATGAAACATCGCTGCTTGCTGTAGAGAGACAATTTGTCATGCTACTGGTGTTAAGATACTGTTATTTATTCTGAAGAGCAAGGAATTAAACACTCTGCACAAGAGGTCTGGGGAAGATGGCCAAAGTTACCCTGTCAGTAACAGCAATGTATCCAGGACAGTCGTGCTCCTCCACTGGTTGGGCTTGCAGCATTCTTTAATCTCCTGTCTCATCTGTTCAAATGTAATTTTTTTTCACCTGTTTTAAATTTATTAATAGCATCTACTCCCATTTTGACTATTGTATGATCTTTGGTTAAATAGTGTGATAATCTTGTATTTCAGATGGTAACAGTAAGGTTTAATACTTATTAATTGGCTTCTTAAACGGCCACCTTGAGGATGCACCTACTTGTGTCTGGTAAGTGTGGTAGATCAGCCATTAAAAATACCTTTTCCTGAAAAAGTACAGCTTTTGAGTTTTAGCAGTGACTGAGCATTTGGTTTATGTCTTTGTTTTGTTTTTTAAAAAAATAGGTGGTGCTCTCCTCTGCTAATTCTGATTCAAGGGGATCTAGCTGAAGTCATGGCCCGATAATTGAAATACTTATACATTGTCAATATGTGCACAGTTGTCTTTCTGCTATTAACTGCACTTTAGAAATATGATATTGCATTTATACAGTTAAAAACGGGATCAAATTTTTGTAAGTGTTCTGTATTCAAAATAAGCCAGCTGATGATTGCAGATATTACCACCCAATACCTACGACTGTCACTTCATGACACATTTGTGCTTGTTCAAATGAATAATGCCTTTTTAGTTTAAAAAAATGTGCCATTTGCATCTGCATTTCTCCTACTAACAACATCATTAAAGTTTTTGCAAGGCTTGTAATAAGATAAAACACAATGTTCAAGATGCATTTCAGAAATTCTGTGCTGTACTTTCCTGAAAAAAAACATTATTCTGGACAGAGCAGTGTAACTCTTCTGAGGAAGTTTTCCCCTAAATCACAGCAGTAAACACTTCTTTCCATTTCCCATTCCACCAGCACTATTCCACGAGAGCTGGTGGTAAGCCCAGGCTTATTAGGCACTGGGCAGAACAGAAATTTTTCTGAGACGCTGCCCATTAGACAAACAGAATATCTTCCCTGAGAGACATCAGGGTCTTGGTAGTAGTTAAAATTCATTCTTTTACTCAATATTNAGTAGATATATTTAACATTAGTTAATATTGCAAGTACTGATTTGAGAATGCTCAGTATATTAAAAAGGTTGGAACCAAAACCCAAATCCTACAAGGAACTGAGAACCCATGTTTAGTTTTTTGGTATTAAGTCCAATTCACACAAATGGGAATCACCTAAATTGATCAACATTTGTGTTGTTGACACAACTGATTTTTCTATCAGAAGATGACAGGTCATCAAAACAGATTTTTTTTTTTTTTTTTTTTAATAGAAAT
>WEIU01022733.1:61575-75311 GCA_013389925.1 Aegithalos caudatus | reverse complement strand
CTCTATCTTATCAAGTTATGATAAATATAAATAGAATTTCAATTCCCAGGACCTCCTTTTTATTTTGAAGAAACTGTGGAAGCATTTACATATTAGCCTATCTCCGCAGACAAAAAGGCTGGGCTGGAAATGCTGTAAAAGAGAAGCAAGAGGCATATTCTTCAATCACCATGGTTAGCAAGTGATGCTTTGTTTGTGCATTTGTCACAGGAATGCAAACTTTGAGAATGGGACCCATTTTCTAGGGGGAAGCTGTTTGCATTTTTGTNTGCCCCAAGGTTAGAAGCTTTGGGTGTTTGGTAAGGACCAGATCCTGATCTTGAATCACTCTGTAGAATAAGCAGTGCCAGTCTGAATGGAAGGGGTTTGAGCTAAGGCTGGGGATGGGAAAGGCTTCACTGTTGTACTAAATCTCCATGAACTTAAACTAAAAGGAGGTTTTCTCCTGAATTTGGGGNTGCCCCAAGGTTAGAAGCTTTGGGTGTTTGGTAAGGACCAGATCCTGATCTTGAATCACTCTGTAGAATAAGCAGTGCCAGTCTGAATGGAAGGGGTTTGAGCTAAGGCTGGGGATGGGAAAGGCTTCACTGTTGTACTAAATCTCCATGAACTTAAACTAAAAGGAGGTTTTCTCCTGAATTTGGGGGAGTATGTTTGAGTACTGTAGAGATTTGAGGTGTCTCCCCTCATCTCTGAGCCCATGACAAACACACCAGTAATGCACTTTTTTTGAGGTACATTTGTACTTGCATGTCTGAAGGATGCTGTACTTCTTTCTTATGGTTCATTATAGCAAATGAGAACAAATGTGGCCTTAGTTAGGACTGATGATTTTTGATGAGGCACTAATGTGGTTGAGAAGGTGTTTCGAAATTGTGAATAAAACTTCCTTGACTTCTTCAGTTTGAAATATCAGATGTAACTGTTTGTGATCCCTATTCTATGATGTTCACATATGAATTTTACATAGTGGGTAAATAATGTGACAATATTTTGTGCTCTTAGATGTGTTTAACCATGAGTCACCCTTGATCCTGATTTTCTCTCTTGGATCTCCTTTGGGAAAGAATATGGGAAGAATTTTTTGGTAGGAGTGATCATGAAACGTGCTGTTCTCATTATTAAATAAGGAATCAAGTAAGAATTAGGCAATTCCAATAAAAGAAGTACTTCATTGTGAGCAGCCAAAAATATGCTCATACTTGTGAAAGTACTAAATGTACCAAAAACTTAGATTAGCAAAAAATACAAAAGGATGGCTTAAAATTGGGAAATATATTGCCTTTTTTAAAATAATTCTTTTGTGGTATGAATGTGTTTTTATATAGAAAACCCAAAGACAATAAAATAGTATAAGTAAATTACACAGCATTGTCCTTCAGGAACATAATGCTCAATTGCTAACAGTGATTGTTGCAATACTGTATTAGGCAAAATCCTGGTATTTTCAACACATCTGAGCCAGTGATGATCTGAAGATTCTTTGGGTAAAAGTGAAAGGAAGCAGGACACACATGATGAGATCCTTCAGCTGGAATTCATAATTTTGTGATGTTATGGAGGCTGAAAACCACAATGGATTAGAGAAGTTTGTGGGAGAGGTCCCCAGCAGTTTTTAAGAACAATGGACTAAGTCCATCCTCTAGCTCATGAAACTCCTACGCAATCAGTTGTGGAGGCTGGGAGGGACAACCATGCCAAGGGTGCTCTTAGGTTGGTCTTAATCCTTTAATTTTTACCTAAATATGCTTCAGCCATCATAACTTTTTTATATATATAAAATCTGCTACTGATGTAATTTAAAAATCCCTCTCTACTTAGAGAAGGAAAAAGTGTTTTACACTTTATCTGGTTTTTATTCTTTTTTATACTAGACCTGGAAATGAGATATGCTAGCAAGCTTTACCAAAAGTTTGTTAAATGCAGTGGTTTACCCGAAGTGTTCAGCTGGCCATCCTTCCATCCTTAGAAAATGCATTTCAGTCTGAAGTAAATCTTGAGTAGATCTGGGATAACTTCACTGATCTGAATAGGAGCCAGTGCAATCTCAGTAGTTTGAGCACAGACTGAATTAGAGATTGTGCTCTTCTTTTAATTTAAAAAAAAAATAGTTCTGTAGTAAAGAAATTGTACAAGGAGCTAAAAAGGAGTATTGTCTAAACTTATGTAAATACTGTTTTAGCAAAATTCATGTGTTTCTTGAAGGTTTTATTTCAAAGGTAAATCTGATGCACAGGGGTTACTGATCAGCAGGTTCTTGCTGTTAGAGACTTTCCCATTCCAGTTGTGACAGACTGCTTCCATCAATGTTTCTCTTCATAGCTGGTTGGCTATGAGCTGTTGGTACAATATAACTCTTGGTAGATGCCATGCTATTCACAGAGTTTCAGAGAGTACTCTTTTGTATTCTTTTCCTGAAAATAAGGGTGTTATCATCATGTTTTCTTGCTATTGGTGACAACAGCAAAAGAAATGCACCACCTTCCTTAGAATAATAATACCTTATAGAAATACTTCATTTTTAGAAAAAACTGATTTTGGATGGAAAGAATTTTTTAAAGCTAATTTTGTGGGAAATCTGCCTGTATTGCTGTACATAACATTTTCATGGCAGTAATACATAATTTTGAGAAGAAATGTAAAATGATGTCACTTATGGTGGCTGTCATGCTGGGTAAGGCTTGTTCAGTGGAAATGGTCAAAGGCCCTCAGCCAAAGCAAACATATAGAAAGGCTATTGCTGTATAGAATGCATTGCTGTAAAATATTGAGAATCTGAGTGTCTGCAGCTTCACTGTAAAATGTAGTGACCTGACAAATGTATTATAAAAGGACTAATGTGGGTTGCAAATGTGATCAATACTTTCCCCTCTCCCTTTCAGGTTTGAAGGAATGTGCTGGTACCTTATTGCTGGCTGGAGATTGTTTAGAGACTCTGGAAGAAAGTTCTCCCTCCTGTGCTTTGTGGTGTTACTTTTCCACCTGACATGCAAAGTTCAGACTTGCTCTGTACTTGTTGGACACTGGCAAGGATGCTGTGGTGATGCAGGGGACACAGGCAGTGCAAGAGAACAAGTTTTGCCAGGCCTTTGGATCAACTGCCTTGCTGTTCTTCAGTTTTCTCAACTCACATAACTCAAGCCAATGTAAGGTAAAATGCATCGAATAGCATATATTTGTAAAAATCAAAAAACTTGAAAGCATAGTTTACAAATGTTTATGAAAGGAGAAAAATTATGACAAAAAAAAAAAAGAAGGCAAAAATTATGTTCAGATTTGTTTTAAACTAAGATCACATCTAATGGCTTATCTTGGCCTCTGTGAGATCTGGAACATTGACTCCATGGACAGAGATTAAATTCACTTGCATGTAATCTTCTGTAAAACTTTTTTTGTTCAGTGGTGACTATTCCGAAGCAACAGGTCTCTGAGCAAACACATCTCTCAGGGGTCCAACAGTAAAAACATAGCCAAAAAGCACAGAGAAATTGAAGGCACACTCACAATGTAATAAGTTGAAAATTCTACTGTATATTTAGCAATCTCTAAGTAATAGATGTCCAAAGATTAAACAAATATATTGGAGGACAAATATCATAGAATACTAACAGTTTTAGAGAAAGATTACAAAGAATGTACTGTGTGTCTTAGTAGAGATGGAGAAAAACCTGCCTGCCCTCTTAATGCCTATTTCTGTTCCTATTGCAGTCAATTGGAGTTTTGACATTGCCTTTTGTGGAAAAAGCTTGACCCTGTATTTAGTGCATTACATTGAATAATTGCTACATACCTGCAGAATGACAATGAAAAAAAATATGTTTTTGACCTGCTGCCTCTGGTGGCTTTGTAAGTTTGCTGAGGATGCAGCAGCTTCATATAAGCTGCTGCTTATTTACTAATTAATTTACCTGTGAATGTGTGAATAGCTCTTATGCAGTGGTTTCCTAGCAATTCAGTTCTGATATGCATCCTTTGTTTTCTGTGACAGGATGCGTGGGTGACTGGATGTGCATGACCACAGGCTTCCCTGTCATCAAATGTGGGGATAATTTCCATGATTACCTGTTCTTTTAGCAAATTAATTTGAGCAAGTCTCCTATTTGTCTTATACCTTCAGAGGTTTGGGATTTGAGTCAAACTCCTATCAGAAAAGCAAAGCAGATGATCATTACATCTCTATTCTATATTTGAGTACGTTTTATGAAATTTATAAAGGAAGGTTTTTCAACACTTAAAGAAACATGATGGCTTAATTCTACCTTGACAGAGAGGGTGTTGGTTAGTGTTACTAACATGCAACCTCTTTCTTCTAACCACCAAGTTCTTGTCATGAAATTATTTCAGCATCAAAATTTGTGTGTGTCTGTTTTGTGAACCTGCACATGTGAATTAGGCTAACTGCATAAAGGAAATTCCATTGGGTTTGTGTGGCAAGGCTTGGGGTGGGGGGGAGGCTACGGGGGTGGCTCCTGTGAGGAGCTGATAGAACCTTCCCTGTATCCAGTGAAGCCAATGCCAGCTGGCTCCAAGACAGACCCACCACTGGCCAAGGCAGGGCCCATCCGAGACGGCAGCAGCACCTCTGGGATAGCAGATTTAAGGCAGCAAAAGAAGTCATTACTCAGAAGCAACTCCAGCCAAAGAAAAGATGAGTGAGAATATGTGAGAGGAACAGCTCTGCAGGCACCCAGATCAGCAAAGGAGAGGGAGGAGGTGCTCCAGGCAGAGATTCCCCTGCAGCCCCTGGAGGACCCCGATTCCCGGAGGAGACTGCAGGAAGCCCATGCTGGAGCAGGCTCCTGGCAGTACCTGTGGACCAGTGGAGAGAACAGCCAGCACAGGAGCAGATTTTCTGGCAAGACTTATTGACCTGTTGGGGCACCCATACTGAAGCAGCTTGTTTCTGAACTAGTAATAAGTTTCAGTATTAATTTTCACCTAGGCTGAGGTGTGAGGAGCTACCTGAAAATACCAATTTTACAAAAAAAAAAAAAAAAAAAAAAAAAAAAAAAAAGCCCAATGAACCATATAAAAGGACCAAACAGGGAACAGAATTTCACTATTTTATCTTTCTTATTCTGTTATTTTCTTCTTTCCTGTTCTTCCACCCCTCAATCTTAAATTAATTTTTTTCTCAATTGACCAGGAATTATGAGGAAACAAGGTTGCCTATGGAAAGGTGTCCTTTTTTGCCTTCTTCAGGTGAACAGAAAAACTGTGAGTAAAAGACCTCCTTAGCAAGAGTAAAGAAATCTGGAATTCTCTTTTTTTATGACCGTGTGCAGGTGAGAACCCAAAGCACCAACAAAACAGAAGAAATATTTTTCCAGTATTTCCTATCCATGTTGGAGTTCACTCTGCCTGACAAGTTCTTAGTCATCAGCTGGTGAAAGAGGGGAGAGCTGAAGAGACCCTGCTCTCACATGAGAAAAAGAGGAGAGGGAATTTTTTTCCCTGTTAACATCAGAGATGCCATGGCAGTGCCCTTTCTGGGTTGAGCACTAACCCTGAAGCAATGCATTAGGGCTTTGTGTAGACAGCTCAGAGCAGGAGAGCAAGAGGCTTCCTCAGCTCTTTGTACAGACTTTCCATCCAAAGAAAAAGTAACAGACTGTTCCATAAAGTCTGAAAAATTAGATGCAATATGTTCCTTCAAGCATCACGGGTCTTGAATATGGACTGAGCCGTAAAAGGCTCCTCCCTGTTCACTCAATTTTTAATTTTTTTTGCCACATGGGTCACACTGCTTTGTGATTTTACTGGCACATCACTTTCAGCAAACATTATCAAAGAGCTTCAGGTACCTCAGTACTTCCTAAATGTGTTAAACATATGAAAATAAATATTCAGATTATCCTAAAATGTTTAAACATCTCTGAATTTGTTGTAGGTTTGAAATATTCAATACTTGCAATTTGGGAGTAGTATTGATTCCTACCTTTAAATAGCTCCGTGGTTTAAGACAATTAAGTATTTTGGGGAAATCTCAAAAAAAGTTAGACTTCATTTCATACAGAAAACACCAATTTTATATCCAAAGAAATATCCCTTTGCATCAAGTTTTATGCAATTATAATTTGCACTGGTTATGGTTTGGTTCTAGGATATGAATAGTACCATGTTCAGAAACTAAATTTCTGATTTACAATGAACAACACATTTAGATGTTAGGATGGATGCCTGTTATAATAAATATCTTTAACTGATGACCTATCAAGAAATACAATAAATCTAAAATTAAAAAAAAAAAAAAAAGCAGCCATACATGTAGTGGTAACTCATCTTAAATATGTCTAACAGCAGATAACTTCAGCTTTTAAAAAATTGCTTTTGGTTTTCCTCTTCAAACAGATTGTTTGATAGCTTTCACTAGTCTGAGGCACAGTAAAAGAGATCAATTTATTAGTTTTTTGCAGTTAGAGATGTTGCATAGTTACTATTGTTGGTAAACAAGCTTTTCCATGAACTGACTATAACACCTGTGTTTGCAGAAATCTAGATGTGGCTTCTGCTGGCAAATTTTTTTTTTCTTATTAGGACAGATTGAGAGGAGGGAAAACAACATCTCTTCCAGCCATGATGATGATAACATGGAATACAACAGAAAAGTCATTGGACTTTGTTTCTGCTTGAGTTGCAAGGTATGGTTCCTTTGTTCCTTTGCTTGAAGTGTCCATTCATTGTTCCAAATGCAGAAAACAAGTATGCTCATAATTCAGAGGAATGTGCAAAAATTTAATTTATGCTACAGCATTTTGGAAAGGTATGAAAATCTACATACAGCTGCATATTTCAGTACTCTGTTCAGAGCTTCTGACTTTGTTCAGAGACCTTTTCAGACCCCAGGCTCTGAGCAGGGAGCCTTACTTCCTTCACAGCTATGCCAGCTTGATGTCTTCAGTGACCCTACCTACTGTCAGAACACATGGAAAAAAAAAAGCAAGATGCTGCCAGTGCCAGGGTACTGCTGCAGAACAGAGCTGTGAGCCTTGTCCATGATCCTGGATGATTTTCTTCACTGAAATTATTGGAAAATAGCAAAGAAATATTGTTGGGAATTAAAATATGTCAAAAAGGAAAACATGGTTTTGCTGTGGTGCTAATAAGACTCTTCTGCTCTAATGACTTCTGTTTTGTCCTGCAGACAGTTGGACGTGAGTGAGTTCTCACAAGTCCTTAAGTTTTAATTTATTTTTTTAGACTAACTAGGTGTTAGCAAAGTTATTTTAACAATATGCTTGCCTGGAGTATTTTGGGCAATATCTGTGGGCAGGTAGTGAAGTCAAATTACACCAAAGATTGTCTCTAAGGTAAGAGAAAAAAAATCCCTTCCCATATCCTTTTTTTTTTTTCTCCTTCCAAGAGAAAACATAGAATCATTTTTAAATTCAGAGGGATTTTGAGACTGAGCTTTAAAATCCTGGAGTATATGTGTGAAATAATCTACCAACTAAAAGCTATGGGCTGGTCAGCTGACCTACAACCCCTGCTACTCTGATACTCTCCAGTGTGCAGTAGTGTATGATTCATATGCACTTACATCTGACTGTGTTCATCTTCGAAATAATCACTTCATCCTAGATAAATGTATTCAGTGCTATGACTACTCCATCCATCATATTAGGTAGGGTTGTGCAGCTGAATGCAGCTCTATTCCAAATAATGATGGTCTCTAATATTTCCCTGAAAATGTGGGTAATTTATTATCATAGGCTAATTATGCCCAATACGGCTGTAGGCTGACATTTATTGCAAGAGGTGGGCTGAAGGGAGCCAGGAGGTATTGCATTGTCACCAGAGCAGTTTCTGGGAAGAAATTTAGCTGCTTGTCCAGCATTTCTGTCAGAGCTCTGGGAAGCATTTCCATTCTTGCAGTGTGCTGGATGAACTTGCTTCTCCCCTGTTTCAGGCTGGATTGATGGTTACCCGTAGCTTCCCTTGGTTAGGGATCACAAAAGCTCCTTCTCTTCCCACGTGTGCTCCTGGTAGGAGAAGCACAGCTGCTTTGTTTCAATGGCAGGCACATTCCTGCCTAAATTAGCCTAAACAGGGACCTGATTTGCAGGATACAGATCCTCACTCCTATGGCCTTGGTTTCTTGTCCAAGTGGCAATGTTCAGCAATTTCTCTTCCCCATCTCTGAATGCACAAACAGGGACACAAAGCAGTAAAATCTTGGTTTACAGATATCTGCTTCTCATCTGTGAAAAATACAGCTTTTTGTGCCTGCCCAGGAAAGCTCAGATCCAGAAAATTTCTTCAATATGGGATTTCCCAGGCAGGAAGAAGAAATGTCACCTGTTCTTTCCACTGCAATTTAACCACTTCTTTGGGTTGTTTCTCTCTTCCATCACTGCTTTTGCTTGGAAATTAATAGCTGGGGAAAAAAATCATTTTAATGGCTGTGCAATATTTTTGTTCATCTTTGGAATTTACTGCAGGATAGCTTTAGCTAATTCAGATCAATGATAATTATTCATTGACTTCAGTGGGAATGAATGCTACCTCTATTTTTTACTATCTATGCATTAAATAGTTCAGTTTGCTGAATTCCTTTTTAATCCCATATTTTTGTTTACACTTCTCTTTTTGTGAGTGTCTTGCCATTATGACCAAAGTATCCTTAAGAATGTTTTCAGAGCCTTCCCAAAATTATTAAAATGGCTTTTAGGTCACATCTGTGGCTGTTATTTTCTAGGTAGAATAACTTAACTCCCCTAGGCTTTTCTTACAACTGAGATTCTAGAGACCTGATATCATCTTTGCTGGCCTATGGTGCACCCTTTCCAAGGCAGTACTGTGCTTCCATATGGGTTTACAGCTATGAAAGATCTCCTGTAGAAAGTATATCACCTCCTGCTTATTGCTTTATCCCCTTGCTAGTGTCACTTGATGTTTGCTTCTGCTGTGTGCTAGGTTGATGGTTTCAGGGATTTTTCTACAATAACTCCCCAAAGTTATCAGCTGTGTTAGGGTGCTTCATCCAGGAATGGAATCAGCCATTTTGCTGCTAGGAAATTTATGCTGGGTAGTCCTGAGAAATAGGGAAAATAGATTAATTAAAGTGCATTGTGAAAACACTCTTCTTAGTGAAAGCAATCACTGAAGAGTATGCAATGATTTTGAACTGTGAAAAGATATTTTAAGCCAGTGGATAAAAAGCCATCATTTTTGCTATTCATTTTAGCAAAAACAAAACTATAGAAAGCTTTTTCCATTGTTTTTTCTTTGTGGAACCATTCAACAGCAGCAATAGCAACAGCAGAGTGTATAACTGCATTATTAGAGGTGCTGTTCAGATGTGTTTTATTTTCAGGTTCACTTAAGGTGAACAGTCAGGACAGTAGAGACCATCCTTTGATCTGTCAGATTGGAGAGATACTCAGATGACTACACAATCAGTAATATCTGTGTCAGTGAAGAATTTACTGAGACTTTAGGCACAACTGTCTGTTCTTTCATTATCTTGGAAGACCAAAATAAGCTGGGGATTATAAGCAGGTTTGGGGTAAATTAAGGGGACGTGTTCCTTCTTGATTACATGCTTTGTACTGGGAAACAAAAAGCTGATTCACATTTTAGCCCAGTTAAGTGTATTTATCTAATTATTGGAGTTTAGAGTTCACTGCTGTGTTATGTGGGGTTTACTGGAGCACCTGTGGTCCAGCACTTTGTGCATGGTTCTCTCCAAGCAAGGCAGTACCTTCTTGCCTCCACCTCTGATAAATGGTGAAAACCACAAGTCCCTAAAATCTTCTAAAGTCTTGGCAAGATGAAAGAATTCTATCCAGGCTAAGTAAAAGGGAGAAGCAATCATCTGAATGAAGAAGGGTTTGTAAGTGAACACCTAGGATGAACCTTCCTATTTATATCATATCATTGTTGTATGCAGGAGTGAAATTAACTCTCAGCATTGATTTGAGGCAGGGTCACTTGATGTACTGTCAGCCAGTGGCATGCACACAAGACTGCTTGGGGTCGTTTTGGTTTGCCTCATTAGCTGTAGGTAGTGTTACTCCTACATGACTGAGAAAGCAAGTAATTTATTTTCAAAACACTGCATATCCATTAGTTTTTAATTTTTCTTTTCCAGCCGCATCCAGTTTGATTACCCTACAATTTCCCTCTAGATTTCAGGTAAGCACCAACAACAAGTCTGTGGAGGATGAGTAGAAAGGTGCAGTATGGCCAGGTCAGTGGTGGGCAGCTCTGTCACCTGTGTCTGCTTGGCTCCAAAGACACGGACTCAGCTGGAGATTGAGAGAGCCTGTAAGCCTGGAACTGCAGGAGGTGAGCAGGCAGCACGGTGGGGCCCCTGCACTTTAGGGTGAGGAAATGGGGTGTCCTGAGAGCTGGTAGCAGCCCTGTATTTATAGGCCATTTTTCACACTGTATGGTTAATTTTTTGATTCTTCATTTTCATTGAAATAAGTGATTGTAAATTGGTTTGAACTTAAAGTCCATCCAGAACTGTGAGAATCTTGATATAAATGTGCAGTTTCCACATGAATATTGCACACAAGCAATCAACAGGTTTCTATCAAACTATACTACACAGTAATCTTTAAACTTTCCTGCCTTTTTAGAAATGTATTACATTTTGTTTCTTATTGTTTGTATGGTACTCTAAACTGCAAAAGAGAAGGGATATAGGAATATATATAAGCTAATGGCAAACTTTAAATACTGTATCAATAAAGACATTAAAGAGGTGACAGAAAATTAGAGACAGGGTCCTTTCTATCGATTGCCAGGCCTGGGAATGTGTGAAGACGTAGGCATTGCTCTGTTTCACTACAGCCACTGCCCTGTGCACCCACTGCACCAGCAGAGAGTGAGATCATGTGGAGCTGTCATTGCTGATCCTGAACAAAGTACTGGCTGATTCATTACAACATTATCATTTGTGGCCAGCATACTACTGAAGCATAAGCTCCTAGATATCATTATTATCAATAATCACTCCTTCATCTTGCTGCAGAGCCATGCCTTTAAACCAGACCCTCCTGCTTGTCCCAGAGAGTTTGCAATCTGCTCCTAAGCCTACAACTTGAAGTCTCTACAAAAGGAAGGGAAGGTAGGAAAAGTGTGCCAAGGCCAGGCTGTGTTTTGGGCTTCCCACCCAGAGAGGGAACTGTGGGGTCTTGCTCCCAAACTCTCCACAGGCAGTGCAGCCTGTCCAGCCCCCTGGCAGGGCTCAGAGTGCTCAGGATATCACTCTCATGCTTTACTAAGGTGTAGGAGACTCCTTGAGGAAAGTTCACAGGAACTAAGAGACAAGAAGCATTTTATCACTTTTGTTTTGTCCCTGTTCCTCTTGCTACTACGCTTGTTTTATTTTCTGAAGGGTTGAGAAAAAAACCCAAAAGATGCTTGAATGTAAGTGGGCTGGGAAATTTCTTCTTTTGCTCTCCTTTTGTCCTCTATATTATTTAATGGGTATAAGAACCCCACCAATAACCATTAGGCTTGCTCCTCTTCTGTCAAATTTTTCTTTATATTTTTCTGTCAAATTTTCTCAGAGTGGACTGTGAAACCTAATAATGCTTTATTTTTCCATGTATCTGTTGAAAACACTGGAAATATAACCAGTACCAAACTTCTCTGTAAAGACCCAGAATAAAAATACTGGTTTGTAGTAATTCCTTACATTGAGCTGGCAGGAGGAAAACCTCTAAGTTAGTGGCATGTAACTTCTTCTCTGTGTCTATCTCCAAATTCCAGGAATCCGCTATTGCTCCTCCCTGTATGCCATTAAATAAAAGACCATTAAGGAAACCATAATTACTGCAGGTAAACTAAAAAAACATTAAACTTACACCAACTCCAAATGTGATAAAAATTGAGTTAATGGCTCTTTAGATGACATTGTTTACCAAGAATTATAGTTTACTTTTGTTTTTGTCAATTTAATTAATTGAGTAGTTAATTAAATATTGTTTATAGGAAGCTGCCATGCAAAAAAAAAAAATCAGTTTACTGCTATCCCCCCTTTTTTTAAAATGAATTTCATTGCCATCAAATAAAGAATGTGTTTGTGTTTGTTTCCTCTGTTTAAATTCTGCTTCCTCCTTGTGAAACTGTTAATATGGTAGAGCCCTGCTCTGAAATTGCCTACAAACTCTTAAAAACATAGCTAATTACAGATAGCCCAATTTAAACTTTACAGCATTCTTGATACATTCAGAATGTATGGAAGGTGGTTTATGCCAGCCAGCAAGCAGGAACACATTGCGCTGCAAACCTGGAGATGAAGCAAGAAGGACTCCTTCTGCTGACAGAAAGTGAGGCTGACTAAACACAACTGGGCAGAAAAAAATTATGAATGTGGTGTTAGTGGATTAAATTTTTGTAATAAGTTCTGGTCTTGGTTATGGATATTCCTCTGCTTGGAGTGCAGTGCGGGGGTAAAGTGAACAGAAGAGCAGTGCTGGAAGCATGTTGTATCATATTCCAACAGTATCAGAAGTAATTTGCACCTACTAATGGTTTGCTGGCATATTACTTCAGCAAAGTTCTGGGGGTCATTCCTGGGAGTTTTGTGGAGCTGGACACAGAGACTGGAGAAAAATGGAGCTTGGAAAGCAGCAAAACTGGACCATGCTCTGGATGTCCAGGAGCCTTTGGCAGGTCATTAGATTTTATTTTTTTTTTTTAAATTCCACTCTGTAAAAGAAGTAAAAATCATGTATCTTTACTGCTTGTAGGTGAAAAGCCTTCTTTATCAGGTATCACTACTAAAGGCTTTAGTGGTGCAGAGATGCTGTGCAAAGAGTGTGGCAGGATAGTGCTGTGTAAAGGGGAAGGGTTTGGCAGCCAGCTTAGAGCTCATTTCTGCCACAGGAACTCAGGATCACAGGAAACTGTAGAGTCTGAAGATCTGTAAGGACATTGCATTTTTTTGGAGATTGTACTATTTGAAATTGTTTTCTTAATTCCATTAACAATTTAAAATTGCTTAGCATTTCAACTCAAGAAAAATGATGCAGTCTTCACAGCTCTTCCCAAGACGTGCCAGAGCTGTAGAATGTGGTACTGCCAAACTGGCCTGCAGCATGCAGATGTTGATAAGAAGTGCAAGGCCTCTGAAGCTCTGTTGTCCATGGGTCTGTGATGAAAAGCTGAGGATTGTTCTGGGTGTGTAATCTGCACCAAGCAAAGAGGTGCTGCCTTCTCTTATCAACCCAACCCACACACCCAATCTCACTTTTCTCTGCTTTTCTGGAAAGGACAAGGAGATTTCCTCTAGCCCCAAGGAGGCATCCCCAAGGACAAGAAGGAAGTCCTGAAACTTTTGAGCTCCTGTGCACTGTCCCAGCTGTCCTGTACATCACCCTAGGATTCTGGAGGAGGACTGGGATGCACAAAAGCTGCCATTTAATGAGACATGTGCAAGGTGCTGCACTTGAAAAGGAGGATCAAGGCTGTGACAACCTGGAGGGAAAGAAACCAGGTCGTTGAATGACAACTGTTTGCTTTTCCAGATAGAAACAATTTTGGAGAGTTGCATTTTGCAAAGGAACCTCCTCATGTTTTCTCTCAACCTCAGAAGTTCTGCTTAGGAAATAAAATGTAAAACACCTTTATCTTGTTGTATGTCATTTCCTAAGTGACAGCTGATTACATTTTAGGAATGTTTTCTCATTTTCTGAATTAAATCGGTTTGGCATTCTGTAGCAGACAGTACTCATTAACCTTTTAAAGATTGCCAAACTAGTTTGAAGCATTCAATGGAG
>WEIU01022733.1:27900-55383 GCA_013389925.1 Aegithalos caudatus | reverse complement strand
TTTTTTTTTTTTTTTTTTTTTTGTTAAGAGAATGATCTTGTTCAAGATTGAAACTATGGAAAAGCTGCTGAACGGATATCATTACTGTCTCATTGTTTCACAGTTAAGAGTAAAACACAGTCTGTTGTGGCATTTAAAATCTGTCTCTTCTTCTCAAATTCTAGGTTTTCAAAAGTGACTAAGAAGAAGAAAGAGTGAGAGAATAGTTTGGGAGTCTCAGATACAACTTTTCTTAGAAAGTGTTATGGACCTGCTCTTCAAAACTCATCTGGAGTGCTGCAGGTACAAGAAGTAAAAATATGTGGTCCCCTGAAAATCAATGTACAAAGATTCCCAGTCAAAGCAGGCAACATGCAACCCTTGGGTACCTAGCTGGTGAGTTTATCAAGTACTTCTTCCCCAGTACCACAGGCATGGAATATTGATATAAAATACATCTTTAAAATATTCAGTAATTTAGAACAAAAGAAAGAGGTACTGAAACGTAAGGGATGGTACCTGCTTGCCAATCTCTTGGCTCCACCATCAAGAGTGGTTTAAGGGCTGAAGATGGGCAGAGCCCTGCTCTGTGCCCCCTTTTCCTGCTGATTAATCCAGCCCCAGCCATACCAGTAAGTGATCTTGGTTTTGTTGGGGTTGTTTGTTTTGTTTTGTTTTGTTTGTTTGTTTTGTTTGTTTGTTTGGTTTTTTTGGGGGTTTTTTGTTTTTTTGTTTGTAAATTAAATCTTTTCAGAAATTTCCAGTAAAAGCACAACCTCTATATTTCCACATCAGGACACCATCAGTCAATGTCTCACTCTTACCTGTTGAGTTCAAGGAAAGCTTGCAAGACATACACTCAGACAGTTTGTGTGTATGGCCCCAAATTAAGTAATCACTAGTTGTACCATACAATGTGATCAAAAGCTATTGGGAAGTCCAGAGCCAAAATTTGTCACCAAATATAATTGGTGCTAAACAACCTTGGGATTTTCTGTATTCCCAGCATCATACAATCCTGTTTAGGCAGCTGAAAAGGTAAATATCAGAAATCATTCTGTTCCTGACTATTCAGCTCAAAAGGACTGCATGAGAAAGGGTCTGTATTTCTAGCAGACAAAAGTACTTGAATTCTTTGTCATTTCTCTGACAGTCTTCATTTATACATTCAGCCCCCATGTATGTCTTAAAGGTATGGAGATGCTGCAAAATTAAAAACTGAAATCAGCACAAGTTATTATTTGGATTAGATTGTTTTATTCTATCCAAACTTTTCTAATGGTTATTACCAGTTTCAAATATATCTTGTCAGGACAGGTCATTGAGCTGACACCTTGCTGCATGTTCTCAGTTGGCATGTGCACCAAATATTTGTCCTGCCTTGTAATAGTTTTGCAAGATTTTGTAGCAGTCAGGATTTAGCTCACACTGCAAGAAGTAGAAACCTAATTTTTCTGCATGCACTTGAGTCTGAGACTCCAGAAGCTTGAGCAATGGGACTACAGACAATGTTTCCATTCTGCTCACTATTTAATGTGCAGTCTTTCCATTTGCAGTGCCATAAACATGCAAAGAGGCAGACAATATTTTACTGTGATTGTCTGTGATTAGTTCCTCCACTACAAATGTCAAAATCTTATTTCCTAATTTTTACAGATATTGTAACAGATTGAAAATAGACACTTCTGCTGTTAATGAGAGGTAAGGAAATCTTCAGCTATAAAAAGAAAAAAATTTACAATTTAAATAACAGTTGCAAAACCCTAATTGAAAAATACTGCCATCATAGTAAGAAGTATAAATAATACCACATTATCTTCTACACAAATAAAATTAATGGATAACCCTTGCATTTTAAACAGCAAACGTTCTAGTTGTTTTTTATTCAACAGTTATATTTTAGTGAATGACTTTGTAAAACATATATACCTGCAAAAACCATAAACTCTTTGAAGGGCCTGAAAAACAGGGAAATGGCACCTTTCTATAAGTATTTAACTGGACTGTTAATTTCTGAGTTATAAAGAAAACTATTTTTATCTGAAGGGATATTTTGTCAAAAATCCATCACCTTCTAACATATATATTATTTACTTTGAGGTAAGAAAGATAAATAGTAAGCAAGATGAACAAACACATTTTGATCAGAGATGTGATCTTTCTTTTATATTCTCTATAGTGATGCCTCTAAGGCAGTATTAGGCAGAAGAAATTGGGTCACCTAATTCTAATTTGATTTCTGTTCAGAATCATCTGTTCATGACCACAGAAGCCACTGGAGTGGCATTCCAGTTCAGTATAGATGGCACATAAGTCTGAACTGGAAGGCTTGGTTCTGGTAAGTAAATTCTTCCCTCACCAAAGCCCATGGGAATGTCATCTCCAACTTTGTGGAACAACCTCACCATTATGAATCTTGGGCTACTTCTGAATTGTTTGAAACCCAGGGGGAAAAGGGTTCCCCCGTACACATGCTTTTCCAGTGAGGACCTATTCTGAACCATGAGGAGAGAGCCCTAACAAGTAGAGATTTGCTATTACTTTTTCACATGAGTTGTCATTAAGGCCTCATCTTCACTAAAACGAGATTTTTGTACTTTATTTTCTTTTACTTGTACATTGCAGAAATTGCTTTTTCAAAGCACACTAATGATACCATGGGAAAAGGAGATCTTTACTTTCATACCTCCTTATAGGCAGCTTTACAAGATAACAATATACATGTTTAGCATTGCTACTTACGACAGTCTTTGTTATCTACTAAGCAGAACGTTATTTGTCCAACAACATATAAAGCAGGCAAATGGCTGCTCATCATCTTCTTTTCAAGGATGTTGTATATACAATTCTCTCCTGGCTAATAGCTCCTTCTATTGTCCATGACTTATCATTGTCAGGATTCTTTGAATTTCCTCCTTAGCTATTTTTCTGGAAATCTGACCATCTTCAAAGTACAGGCTGAATATAAATAGCCCGTGCAGTATAGTCTCATGTAGAGTAAAGCATATGTTTTAGAATATATAAGAATACTGCTTTCACTGGTATGTTTTTGCTTCAATTCTTTCCCTTTCTTTTCCTCTGCCTCACTCATTTTTTTTAAACTCTTCTAAAGCACTATAAAGTAAGTATCAAAGGTACCCTGGGTAATTAGCCATTACAGTACTGTCACAGAGGCTTCTGCAGTCAATACAGAGATAATTTGGGCAATGGTGAATGACAGCATTGTCCAGACTTTTGGGATAATCAAGGACACATCCAGCTGTACCAGACATCTGTCAGACCCATGAATCATTTCAAGTAGCTTTGCAATATCCAGGCAACTCGAGCAAAGATAAACACTTCAGCAGCACGCAGCCACGGAAAAATACTGCTGCCACAAGAAAGCATTGAGCTGCTCAGTGCTGCAGGCCTGTCTCTCAAAGCAGAAGAGGTACCACACACATCTTTGTGGTTTTGAAGGGGCACGCATTTTTAACATTACCTACTGTAGTATGACTGAAAAGGCATCCCCTACACATGCACACACATATTCATTAGAATTACTGAGGCAAAAAGAAAACAAGGGGAAAAGTCATACAAAAAACTAAAAGACCAAAGTAATCCTGATAAATGCAGCATGCCCCCTTGCAAATAAGGGTATTTGTACTGTTTATATTGGCCTGAAATGGCTAGCTGTATATTTTCTAGGTTTTGCATACCTCTGGTGGAACTGTTACTCTAAATGTGCATCTAGACTAACAAGGAGCTGGAAAACTCTCTTGTGGTTTCCTGTTGCTGTTACCTTAGTCATGTACTTGTGTTGGAGAGTTGAAAGGAAACAAAGGCAGTGCTGTGCTTTGATGTCCTGGGTTAAGTCATGGGACAAAGTCTGGAGTTGTGGTGTTTGGACTTTGCTGTGCCACAGTCACCTGCATGGCTGTGGGCAAGCATTCTCCAGTCTCTATGACTTGGATTACCCTCTGATTACCAAGCCCCTCTTTGCAAAGTCCACTGACACCCTGTCAGATTAAGTTATTCTCACTGCTTTGCAGGTGCATGGGGATGGCTGCTCTGTGCTAGCACACTGGCCCTCAAGGATGAGTTAAGGTGAAGGGAAAACAGCTGGCAGGATGAGGTGAGCCGATTTCCCTTTCCTGTTTGAGGTGACCACAGACTATGGAGGTGAGCAAGGAATAGCCCAACTCACATTCAGACAGTGTGGTTTTTGCTGCACTCTGCAGGCAGAAAAACTACATGGAATTGCTCCTAATAATTCTATAAAAATGCTATAATTACACCAGTGAGTAAAGGAGATTTCTGAACAACTGTGAGGTATCTGTCATACAAATATCTGCCATAGACTTCTTTGAAATGCCACACTTCACACTGTGTGTTTTTCCCTTGTTATCTTTATATGGCACTGATGGGAAAAAGTATTATTAAGATTTCAGGATAACACTGAAGAGCTTTGTTCAACTCAGTCCAAGAGCCTGTGTCTAAGAGCAAAGCAGCACTGGCAGAGAAAGCTCCTGAAAGCTGTTTCCAGTGAGAGGAAGGGCAGCAGGGATGGAGCTGGGCTGGGAGGTGCTGGAAGCAGTTGGTGATCTGGCAGGATGCAGAAATTGATTTGCTGTGAGTGCTGTGAATGCAGCAATTGCTTTTGGAAAGCAAGAGGAAGAATTACTGGTGAGACATCAGGGGCTGTGAGTGACAGATTGGTAGCTTTCCAGTGACAGAACGAGGGGCACTGAAGTATTTGGGGAGAAAGAGTGAGCCCACCACAGAGAATATGCAATGCATTGATGTTGCTTCTGATTATGAAGATGTAGAATTGGATCTTGAAGAGTTGACAGGGGTGTTGACAAACTGTTGCTGCATCCTCTAAACTTACATTTGTCTTTGTCCCCTGTTTTGGCCTTTTCCTCTTACCACCATTCTCAGATAGCACTGCAGTTCAGTGTTATTGTCACTTAGCTCTGAAGTTTGGGTAATTTAGGAACATGAGTTCCATTGTACCAACAAAGGTCTTCCTCTCATTTCCATGTACAGGCATATTTTTCTGTTGTGATAGAACTGTGGTAGATTGCCAGTTTCTACCAATCCTTGCTGGTAGAGGACACTGGCTCAGGGCAACCAGGTACACTTCAGTAGAAGTGTACTTGAGCTCAGGTATTCCCCCTTGATTTTTGAGTCCCGATACCAACTGCTGGTAGTTCTGTACTGACCTACTGTCTACACTGACCTTACTGTCCAGTGGAAAATACTAGTGGAAAATAATGCAGTTGCTAGGGATTGGAACATCCCTCCAGTTGTGTTGGCCCCTTAATGTCGCCATCTACATTGCTAAATAATTTGATTATTGATAAAAGAGAGTAGTTATTGATTGTAATAGACAGCAATAATACTGTCCTCACTAGATCTATTTAATTTGTAGGTTATTTCTGCTATTTCAGTTTCCCAAGTTCATGTGTAGAAAGATACTGTTGACTTCATATATCCAGCTGAAGATTTAATTTATTGTGAATCATTTTTAGCATCTCATAGTAGCAATCTCTTCAGGTCACCTATCCTGTCACCCTCAAGCTTTCTTTCAGTATCTTTTTGGAACTATTCAGATCTTTTGCTTTAAAATAATCTCTAGTTAATTGCAATGCATTTTCCCCTGTAGTTTGTGCAGATCTCCAGAGCCAGAATTCTCCCTGCAGCCAAAAGCCTGGAGCACATTCATTATTTCTGTCCTGAAAGCACTTCACAAATTTTGCTGTGTTGCAGCAGGGAACCTTGAAGTTTATTTGCTTTTATACCTGGCTTTGCACAGTTGTGTTCATTCATAAATGTGGAAACTCATTTCTCTTACTTCCTAAAGTGTATATATAATTCTTCCACTGGAAACTGTGCAAACTGTCTGGCTATTTTTACCTCTTTAAGGAAACTGCCTCTCTTAAACACACTGCTCTCATATGATAGATTCTCTAGGGCTGTTACTGCTCTTTATTCTTGTGGTTGGCTTTCAATGAAAATCCCTTCAAGCCAATGGGTCAGACTCTTTGCATTGGCAGAGCCCTGTCAAGTACAAATAGCAATGGTCCTGAGGAAGTCCTTGCCACAGAATATCCTAAACACCAAAATTATTAATGAGTTTTTAAAGCAATTAGATAAATTCATAGATATTTGAGCTATTTGGTAACAATTACATGAAGGGATCCTGGGAAAACATTCAATACAGCCAGTCCATAAACATCTGGCTACTGGAAATTAGTTTAATATAGCTTAGGAGAAATTACTCTGCACACATATTAGATGTTTTACTCTCTTCCTAAAGAACCAGAGCTTTCAGAGAGGAAGTACAGATACGGGAGGATATCTGAAAGTTTCAGGTAATGTTTGTGGCCTTTGGATTCTTGTAAGATCAGTTTTAGAAACAGGCTAATCAAAGACACATTAAAACTGACCCAAAGTATCCTAAAGAAAATTACAAGAGTTGCTACAGCAATATGTCTTGTCTGAGCATGGGCTGTTGAGTTACTGCGCCTGCAGCAACAGCAGAATCTCAATAATAGAACTGGCCCCCAGTCATTACGTGCTCTCCCATCAGGAACGGGTTCAAAGGTCCCCAGGAAATGAGAGACTTTACCTCCTCAGAGTTACAGTAATCTCTAACCCATCAGCATATGGGAAGAATCAGGCCCTGCACTTTCAGCTCACTTTAATCACGCAAAGGCTCAACCATCTACTATTGCTTTTTCATAATCTGCTTTAATTGTCATTGATTTGTACGTTCAGAATGTGCCCTGAGCTAACCAAAGCATTTTGTCTGTGTTTGTGGCTGACTGCCTGTGTTGCAGACCTCGAACTGCTCTCCTTGGGGTCCCTGATGAAACCTTTTTCTGGGCAACACCTCTCTGTTTTCCAGGCAGGGTCTTGCAATGCAAGGATTACCTGAGGCAGGTCCCTTCTGCACACTGTCACATTGCCACCCTCTTCTTGGGTTCCATTCTTCTCAGTCATCCACACTTAAAACAATGAACAAACATATTTTAACAAGATAAATTGGCAAACAGATATTTAATCAATTATGCAGGAAAAATTTATCACTGAGAATAATCTGGATAACCACAACCCACAAAAAAATCACATTTAACCAAAAGGACATATAATTTATGGTTGCAGTGAAAGAAATAGTGTTTAATTACTTGAACTCTGTGAAGTTACAACTCCAGTGGAGACTAATGTGATCAAGAAACCATTTAACACATGCAGGTATCTTTCACCTTGAAACTTACCATTTTAATTTAATTTAATTAAGTTAATCTTCCCAGCATTCCAATAATACAGAGTCTGATTTTTAGTAATAAAGTTGCTGTGTTTTAAACATTATTCAGTACTTTGTTGATTTAATAAACGAGGTAAGTTAGCTGGAGAAAACTTCCATGCAAATAAAGGATGGGTCAAGAGGACAGAAAGGGTAGTTTCTTCTAAATGTCATATGTCACAGTGACCAGGCATATTGGGCTCATTGATCATACTTCCATCACCTGGAAAGAAGTGTCATCATCTCCCTACTAGATCTTTAGTAAGGACAAAGCCTTGCACAACACAGGCAGCCTGCAGCAAAGATCCAAACCAGACAAGAAGATGGGTAGTTTAGTTGTGTGAAATGATTAGGATTCAGTTTGAGTAAGCTGAGGCATCACTGGGAATTTTGATGCGACCGCCTCATTTGGATCACCTACAGTGCCACCCCTGTGGTGACAGACAGACAATTCTCTGCTTGGGGCTGGTTTGAGTCTCCTTGTGGAGAGCCTGGCTCCAAACCTGAGGCAGAGTTTCAAGAGGGAGCCACACCATCCATCAGTGAGTGGGACCACATGAAGAAATATAGAATACAGAATACACAACGTCTTCTTAGATTAGTAGAAAAATTTTGTATTTCACCCATACAAAAAAAATTTTAAATATTGGGGGGGGGAATTTACAGCACTGGACACAGAAAAACAGTAGAATCGGCTGTTTGGAAGTTTTTCTCAGGAGACTATTTCGTAGAGGCAGAATCATTTGTCAGGAATGATCAAGAGCAGTAACTTCCAATATTTTGCAATTTTTAAAAGCCTTTATCACCTGATAGAATTGTGGCACCTCATGATGGGAATATAGCCTGCTGATAAAACAGCTTGCTTGTCTTTGCTGAATCTTACAGGTCTTTAAATTGTCCCTGGATTCTCAGTGGTTACCAGAAGCTATTCAGCCATCATTGTAGTTAAATGTAGGCCTCAGTGCAAGGGAGTGGGATTCTGGGAATGCTTTAAGCTTCTCCCATGTATGTGATTTTACAACTGAACTTGGTTGTATCTTAGTACCACAAAATATTGGTTGCAGCAGCAGCAACAAAATCCTATCAAATTTGTGTGGTCCAAATCCTTGTTGCTGCAGAAAATCCTGCAGGAAAGGGTAAGGATAGGAAAATTCCACACTAGATTTGGAGACTTCTCACAGCCACTTGTGTTGTAAACTGGGAGGAGACTTGGCAGATGGAAAGTTCTCTCTTTCAGGGCGAGGCTTTCTGGGAGTTCTCTAATAGGGAAAAAGAAGATGTCAGAAGCTGCTTAAGCTGCTTTTATTTTCCCATGAAATGCTAAAGGCACAGGGTTTGCTATGTAATGACTTCATGCCTCAGACACTTACCTAAACCTTTGCATTCCACTTTGAAACACTGTGGTGGTGTACGAAGGTAAATCCATAACCTTGGCAGACAGAGCTGCCCAAGAACTGAAAAAAATGTTGCTTAAAAACATCCCTATTTTGTCCAACGAAGCAATCAATATTTTTTTAGAATCTCTAATAGTGACTTAGTAGACCTCAAAAGCACTACTCCAATGAGTCAAAGGGGAAAAGAACATTACTTTGCAAAGCATTTTTCTCTGATTATTTATTCAAAGTTCTGCTGCGGCTGTAGTGTAAGCACAAAGAAATTGGTAACTCAGAACTTGTGTTTGGATCTATTGACATTGTCATCCCATTGTCATGGGTAGCCTGCCAAAGACAGTAATTTATACTTTCTTAGGAGGAATTAAGTAGTCACAGATAATTGTGTGTTGTATATAACATAAAACATTGTGTATAAAACATTTTTAAAAGTGTCTATATCTATATTTTGTTCTGTACATTTTCCTTTTAACTTTAGTAAGCTTATTTTGATGATGCAGAGTCATTTCTACAAGCCGCACTAGACATGATTCAAAGTTACCTGGGCTTTATGTAGGTTGTACTTGCTTTTACCAGGCTGCGTTCTATTTCTCTGTGTTCCAGAGGAAGTTAGAACTATGAAAAAATATGCAGATGCCCAAAATTTCTTAAATTTCTCGATACTAAAGTTCTTCAGGTGCAGTATCAAATCATGCCAATATCACTTGATGCATCTCCACTGAGATAATTTGAAAGTTGCTGTTTCTGTATTGTTCCAAATCTCTGGGATGGCAGGGGACCCAAACAAATGCAAAACCCAAAACCACCACCACCTCAAAATATCTAGTTATCTCAACTTTTAAACTTAGCTCCCCTTAACTCCTGGAGTACCATTTGTGGATGAAGAAGAAGGTTTCCCTTGTAGCCAGGAAAGAAAAAATCATTTCAAAGAATCTCTTTGAAGAATTTTCAAATCAATTACAGAAAATAAATGGTGTTCATTAAACTGGAACACAACAGGGTCTTCATGTGCACATCCAAAGGCAGGATTTGTATCCTAATCTGTACTTGTCTATCAGTATAGCCTGGATAATTCAGAGGACTAATTTACTTTGAAGGAGAACTTACTAAATTTATATGCTACTTTGGCATGCAGTTTTCTGAGCTGGTGTTCTCAGTGTACCCCCTCCCATGAAGGTTATTGATAACACCCAAAAACAGATTGCATTTCTGTAAAATGTAATTGAGTTTTTTGAGTTCCTAAACATTTATAGCATGCAAAATTCTTAATATGTTGTCTATAGGTGGCCATCATCTCAGAAGCCCAGAAACCCTTTTTCTGTCCAGAAAAGCTTGTTGGCTTTTGCAGCATGCCATTAACAGGAATATAGATTATCTGCAACAAATAATTTTGTAAACAAGCAACTAATCAGGAATTATTTCCTTGTGTTATAGTAGAATAACCTCCAATAATGAATGTATTCAAGAAGGCAGTTGTCTGTTTACAGATACTTCACGAACTGAAAAAGTGTTAAACCACACTTTTATGAAATATTTATGTACTACAGCATCTGGCTTTGCTATGTCATTGCACTGTTTTGAGTATAATTTAGAATTATGAGAGAAATAACAGAAACAATGTATTCCAAATTCTATAGGCCTATTCTGTATCAGGGAAAGCATGTTAATGGTTCCCTGCCATATGGATGAAAATAGAGCTATCCCCTCCCTATTATTTTTATTGTAAATTAAAGACCAAGCTAAGAAAATATGTTAGAAAACCCCACAGAAGAGATCTCTCACATCATCAGGTTACAGATTCTAAGTGGGGAATCTGACATTTTCAAGAGATTCCTCTCCTGTCTTTGCTTAGGTTTACAGGCTGGCCCTCCATGTCCCTTGAGTACAGAAACCTTGAGTCTTTCTTTAATGCAAAAATCATGTATGGGTTTGCTTTTTACAGAGGCATCCATCCTGAAATTCATACATGTAAGAAAAAGAAATTCACTTGTAAGCATGTAGTTGTACATTTGCCTTTGTCAGACTCTTCCTCTGTAGGTTTCACTTAACATGGTGACCATTTTAAGCTGTGTGTCATTAATCTGCCATGGAAATTAATTGTTTATTTATTATGTAAGTATGCCTTTTAATAAAACTACTTTGTGAAAACCTAATTGCTACTATAGTAATATAGCATAACAGTTCCTCACATAAATACATGATTATTATGTACAGTCACTTATCTGTGAACGAGCTCTGCTACTACTTTCCTTAATTAACGATACAAAGGGCTCCTTCATCTTTGCATATTCCCTAGCTAGGACATTGATACTCATTATTTCCTAAGTCCAAACACTGAAACTGTGTCAAGAATGCATCTATCACCAGATGGGTACTTATAGTCAGCGGAATTTTCCACTGCGTCAGCAAATTCAGCAATTTGCAATTTCTGTATGTCTGACATGTTTTTATTGGTGAAGATCACTTTCAAATACCAAGATCATGAGACTGATTCCTTGGTTAGTCTCTTCAGCAGTCGAATGTAATGATAGTAATTAACAGCCTGTGATTAGGAGCCACTCCAGAAACTCTTTGAATGTTAATTTCCTTCGACTAATATGCAGCACTTCTGTATAATGAGAACTATGCTATAGGTTCATGTGAAATCAAATTATTTTCCAGCATTTAATCATATAAATGATTCTCAGTTAATCACTTGAATAGTAAACCTCAATGTTCTAATAAGTGACATGTTTAATTTGATTTATTACAAATATAGGTGATGGTATGGTGAATCGAGTATCATTTCTTCAAAAAAAGGTCAAGAACACACCATGTGGATCACATGGTAACCAAGGTAATCTCATTTTATCTTTTTGAAGCAAGGCATTTTCAACCTTTCCTTTATCCTCCACTTTTCAGTTCTTTATCCCCTCATTTTCCTTGGGGTGCTTCTCTGTATGACAGCTGGAGTGTACCCCTGAATTGCACTTCCTCTTTTGCAGACTCTAGGTTCCCAGGAAAACGGAACCAGTTGCACTTCAGTGCACTTGAAGAGGCTTGAAAGGAAGCAAGGCAGAATGAGCTCACCTTGCCTGTGGACAGGAGAGACCATGAAAAAACCACAGTGGAATTAGGTATTAGCCATGTGAGTTGCTGAATTCCTTTTTGGGTTTTACATCTGCAGAGGCAAACCATACTGTTGAGAATAACCAAATTATTCCCTAGGTGAAGGGGTCAAACACATTAAAAAAAAAAAAAAATGCTCATTACCTAAGTGTAAACTTGAGAGAAAAGGTTTTCTCTCATCTTCTGGTTGGGGTAAATACGCATTGTGAGCTGTGACCCTACAGATCTGGGACTGCTTTCTTTCTCCTTCTAGAAATTTATACAGGCCAGAGCACCCTGCATCATCCCATTGTGGACCCTGAGGCCATACCCTTCTCACTGTAATTCTGTTGTCTAGATCAATTCAAAACTGGGAGAAAGGAATAAAAGAGGATTATTTGAGATAGATATTTTGAGGCTATTTTTAAGTTACTTTTTAAAATTCAAGTTTTTAGTATGTAAGCACTTGCTGGTTTGTCCCTCCCCACTCTTGATACTTCCTCTACTAGCAACCTTACTCTAGGCATTTTCTTATTCAGATCTTTCTCATGACAATAACACAGAAGAAGAACTTGAAGAAACTGCAGAAAATTTCAGTCCTGGAGTGAGTATAATAAACAATAACTTTAGCTGCAGTCGAGGTATGTATAAGCCTTAAATGGCTTAAGAAATCTTCTGAATTTATTGTAATTTGACTGTTGGGCTAAATTTTCCTTCTTGAAACTTAGAGCTAAAAGCAAGTCACAAGGCAACCATGCAGTCTCTTTTATTACTCCCAACACCCTTCATGTTGCACAGGAAACTCCATCTGACACTTCTTGCAGTGTCTGATGCCCCATTCAGGATACAGCAAGGGGAGCTCACGTAACTGATTCTGCAAGCTGGCACCTGCCAGTAAGGACAGGTTTGCAGCTTTTTTTAGCATTGTTCACCCAACACAATAAAGAGGGGATTTTGAAAGTCAGCATTCCTGAGGATAGGTAGAATGAAGGGGAATGGTTTTAATCTAATTGTAAATGCCCTGTTTTTAAAACACTTCTTGTCAATAAATCTTTCCATTAACAGACATTCTGGCAGCCCACTGCACAGTCAAATCAAGAGCCCAGCTCCAGTTATGATATTATATTTCCATTATTCAATGCATTAAAAAAATGTAAAAAGTTACATTGAATTGGCTGATTTTAAAACGCGTTCAGTCTTCAGAATCTGATTTTGGTAGAAATACTGAGAATTCCCTAGGATGTGATGTATTTTCACCATTCTGCCTTTTACATTGAGCTTAACATCTAAAAAAGGACCTCTTCAGAAACCTATCTACAGACTGAGCACGGGGTTGAGAGTAGGAGATTTTGAGCTACAATTACATTTTTGCAGCCAAGTTGCTGTGTGGGCTTAAGCAGCTCATTTTCCACATACACACTGAAGAAAAAAATGCTTCTCCATCCCAGCAGTGAATAATGTTGGTTTATAACTAGTTAACATTTTTAAGCATTTGGAATTCTTGCAAAGATGTAAGTAGAATCCTTTTTCCCACTATATTTCTTCTATCACTATAAACTCAAACATGGAAGTTGAGCTGAGTTCTCCTTCTAATAACTTTTATGTTGACTTTTTGGTTGCTGTCCAGTTTTCTTCAAACTGCTGTCAGTCTTAGGCAGGTAAGGGGTATTCTTAGCTTTCTATTTCTTTGCTGCTCCCATATCCCCCAAGCCCTGAATCTGCCTCAATTTCTCTAATGTTGAACCTATGCAGAGTATTGTGACCCCACTGGATATTGAGAACTGGTACCATGGATAGCTTATTAAGACAAGCTCTAACTGGCTGGCCCACTCTCAGGTAACTTAGTGTTAAGTCTAACTCTTTGAAAAAACTCCAAAACCAGTTTGTGAGGTGGTTTATTTCATACACTTTTCACTTCTTTCTGATTTTAATTTATTTTTCTGTTCAAAATCTTGTTATTAAAAGCAGGCAGCTCCATCTACTTGTGGCAGCTTTCCTCCAATGCTATTATGAGATTTACTTGTGATGTTCTATAAATGCCAGCCAAAATCTATCTGCAAGAACATCTGCTCAACAGTGCAAACCTGATGTAATTACCAACCATCATCTTTTATCCTCCTGCTGGGGCAACTGCTCCAAAGATGACTTTTTGCCCTGAACTAGAAAGAAACTTGCCGTTATGTACAAAATCTGCAACAGAAATCTAATGTGGATTATACACAAATTTTAATAGAATCTTTCAGCTACAAGAGATAACAAATTCCCAAACTGTATGAGTCTTGTGGAAATACTTAAATATTTTTTATGTTCTTATTGGCTGCATCTGTTTCATACATTTTTGTTCTGTGAGATAATTTTTAAGGGGTGGCTATAATTATACAAAAGAACTCTTTTCAAGAAATATATAATCATAAAAAAGATGTTGCAGATGCTCAAATTTGACTGTAATTAAGTTATAACAAGATGTCATTTGTGTGTGTGTAAACAGGTGATGGATACTAGATGGATATTCCGTAAATATAAAGACACACTGTAAGCGTATACTGTATTTGCTTGTAGGAAAAACACAAATTCCCACACTATATGGTATTAATGCCAGATAAATGTTGCAGAAATCTTTGATATACAGCCCATACCTGTCAGTAGATTTTTTGTGACTTTGCACTGATACCTTCCTCTCTGGGAATTGTTTCCAACATTGCAAACCTCCAAGGACTTTCAATTAATTACAGTCTTCTCTCTCAAAAAATCTGATAGATAAATGCTTCCATTTTCCTTGTGCTGTAGAACTGATTTCCAGAAGGCCATCTACCTTGGTGTTCAGTTTCACATCCACAGTCTCTGGCTGACTTTTCAGTCAGTGAAAGTGTAATGTGCATCCTAAGTGTAAAACTCTGATAATCCCAGCACAGGAAATATTATAATTCCAGGGTCATACTTTTCTCAGACAACATTGGTTTTACCTTATTCCTTGGGAAGAGCATCCAATTTTGATTGCACCTGCATGACCTTGTACCTCAGGTATTCAGGGGAAATCACCTCACTTACAGTTTTCCAGTCACGCTGTTTAAAAAGGCAGGGAAACCTGGACTGCTGAAATACAATCAGAAAGACCCACCAAACCATTTTTTGATGTGCAAATGCAGTATGCACAGGACGGGGTTTCCGTTGCATTTCTAAAAAACACATTTACAAACCACAGCTAAAATTCTGGCAGAGCATCCTGTCAGCATTGCCTGTCTGCCTAAAAATATGTGCCTATGGGACCCAAGGCAAGAGCTCCTTGTTCAGCAACCTCTCTTCTTCTAATCCTTTATGACTTGCAAAATTGTATCCTGGTTCCTGGAGATTTTGATCATCCCTTAGACCTTTGGTGGCATGATGTCTGCACAGCTAAAGCATGTAGGGCTGTGCTAAAATGGGCTGTTTTCATAGATTTAGCAATGTCCCAGACACACAAAGTAGGAATTCCTTCTCACATGTTGCAGAGGCAGGTAAATATTGGCACCAAGGGGAATTGCTTGTGTTATACATGTGTTATACATGTTATACATGTGTTTCCGTGCAGAATGGTGGGTTTTGCACATTCTCTGCTATATTCTGAGTTACTCCTAATCAACCCATTCTCAGTATTGAGGTCCACAGGGCTGCACTGTGCTGCAGCAGCAAAGAACTTCTGTTGGTGATGGTGACTTAAAGAAATACTTCAATGACATCTGCAGTGACATTTATTCACCTCTTTTGCAGTTGCCCAAGACTTTTTGTTAAACCTGTTGATATTTTTATTTCTCTGGATAGCCTTCCTACTGCTGCATGTCTGTAGTTTATCATCTGAGGAAAGAAGCAATTGCAATGACAGAACCAGACCTTGTTATGCTATGAGTAATATTACACACAGTCCAGCACTTCTGGAGGGAATCTTGAATGCTGGTGCTTTATATACATGATAAACAAGGGGAATTTGGTTTGTATTTGAGATAATTTATGGTATAGGCTGCTTCATGTGTAGCTGCCGCTGTGCTGTTCTTTCATGCCAAGATTCATTACCCTTAATGTGTTGGCTAACATCTCTGGGATTTCTCAGATGGTCTGTTAAAGAGCCCTAAAAGAAAAGGATACAGATTATAGCTTCACATGTTTTTCATAAATGTTTTAGACTTTTGGAACATATCATTAAAATTTTTCAAAAGGAACAGAAGGAAAGCATAGTATTTTCTTCCTCCTACTCATTTTTGGGGTAATGAATTTTCTGCTTATTGAAGCATATTTTGCCTGTTCTTTGCCTGTTGATTAACAAAGAACTAGAACAGTTATCATATTGCTCAGTAGTAGCTGTATTGAGTAGCACTCAATGTCTATTCCATATCCATGCCTCCCTAAAATTGTGGCTTCTGCTTGTGCAACAAGGATATAAAATGGAGGTAAAAGCCTATTGGATTAGAATGGTATCTTCTAGATCCACTTAGCAATTCTTTTGCAGAGGGATAAATGATAGAGGAAGGGTGAACTGGGAGATTCAGCCTGTAGGTACCAGTACACTACACGATATGCAGTCCAATCACAAAAAATGAGCTTATTTCTGAGCTACTACGCAGTTGAGGTTTAATACACATTACTGGTGAAATCTGCCTAGAAAGCAATTCTAAATATTTCTATGTATAGCACATTTGGAGGCTCACTCGTGCCAAATTTTGACCTCATACTGAAAAGAAGCGTGTGGGGCAGCCAGCACCAATTCTTGCCTCTTTCCCTGCTGGGAACTGGTGCAGCATCCTGAAGGGATCTGACACGGAGTTCTGTGAAGGTGATGGAACTACAGAGAACTGGAGAAAAGGCTGCAGGCTGCCATGGTCTCTTCTGTCTGCATGGGGCCCCAGTGTGAGTAAGGGGAATCTTTTGAAATTGGATGCAGGGTCACGGGTGGGTGGTGACACAGGGACAAGCAGGGCCACATAAGGATAGCAGGAAGCTGCAGAGGGATGAGAAGTCTGCATCTTGTCTGCTTCATTCAGTGAAGAGAACACCAATGAGTTCAGCCCACTCCCCTGCTCTGCTGGCCCCCATGCATGGCCATGTGCAGCTCCTAAATCCCATTTGTGTTTGGGTGAATCTTTTTCATATTTGATCACCCAAACTCTTTGTTAATAGTTGCCCAAACCTTTGCTAATAATTACTCTGGTATTCCCAGCTCCCTGGATTTCATTTGGGTTTAGGGTTACTGGTCCTTAATTTTTTGAGTGAACCTTTGAGCCTCCACTACACTACTTCTAGTATGGAATTCAGGGTTTTTTTTTATTTTGTTTAAAACACAGGGCTTGTTATCACAGTGCTTTTAGAGTTCTAATACACACATAAAATTTTTATGGTGCACTCCCTTCCTGAGAGAAGTCTCAGGTATACCACAATTTTTCTGGAAGGAAAACAAAAAAGCATATAACAGCCCTGCTTTGCTAATTTTGGGTCCACAAAACTCTCTTGCTGTGCATGACTGGTATCAGTGGAAACAAAATAAACCTCCATGACTCCAAGAACACAGCATCAGAGCATTTTAAAAAACAGCTTATTCCTGTGCTGGCTGCTGGTTTGGTGCCTGGGAGCCACAAGCTGCTGATGGCTGGAGCTGGAGCCTGCAGGGTCGCCCAGGTACATTTCTGGAGGAAAACTGCTGTCTCATCTCAGGTGGGTTTAGTGCTCTCTACACACACAGTTTCCTCCTCTGTTTCAGTTTCCCACCCAGGAGGGGAAGATGAGGTTCTCACAGCCCAGCTGTGATGCAGTTTTGGCCCCAGCAGCAGGAGGCACAGAAACGCTGCACTGCTCCACTGCAGCAGCACCAGGGAAGGGAGAGCCCCCTGGCTGGGACCCTGCAAAGGGGTGGGGGAGATGCCCAGGCTGCCCTTAGAGCACTGCTGGCTTTCCTGCTCACACTACTTGTAGGCAGCTGGAGGAGTTATGGATGTAAGATGTGTAGGAATTGGATGTTTCCTTTCTGTTGTCCCTTCTGGTACAGTGCCTCTGCTGGCACGAAGCCCTTTCCCTGAGGCTGTTGTCAATGTAATGTGAATGAACCTATTGCAAATCCCAGCGAGATGTCCCCTTCAGGATCTGTATCTGGAATGCTCTTTGCATCTGGGACAAACAAAATGCCCCAACACTTAGAGGTATTTCCAGTGTTCTCTGGTCATTTGTCTTCCCTATGGAAGTTCCTGCTTTCCCAGAGAAAGGAACAAATGGTGTGTAACATTTCCTCAGACACTGAAGCCTGAATGTGCACCTCCAGGGCTTCATCCTGGGTTTATCTGCGGTCAGTTACAACAACCTGAACCTTTCTTGAAACTTAACCAAACCAAACCAGGTCCTCTCTTAAGAGCTAATCAAACTCCTTAGAACACTGATAAAGTTTTCAGGTAATTCTTTAGTGCTTACTTAATCACTCTTTTCATCCATTTTGACTATTTACTATAGTAAAAAAATATTAATTATTATTACTGTACTCATCTGAAAGAGTAAAATAGCATTAGAAAGGTGTACACAGCGTATTTCCCCAAGACTGAGGTCAGGAATTAGTGGAAATATAAAATAAAGTTCTACTCCTACAAAATTTCCAGACCAAAATTATTTAAATATATTAAGTTGCAATTTACAGATTTTTATATTAAAAAGTTAGGTCAGCTGCAATGTATGAGATCTGGATTTTACTAAGAGAAAACAAAAAAGTACATTTAAAATTAATTATGCATGCTTGTAAGTATGTGTAAGTGAACACCCTTAAAATCTATACGCAGATTAGATTTATAGAGTAAAATTCAATAGTATTTTACAAAACAATAAAACTACTTGTAGATTCTCATGAAAAACATCAATATATTTTAGTTTTAATAATGACAATGTTTAATAAATGAGAGCCAGCTTCATGGATAATGCAACATAAAATCTTTTCTCACATATCTATGCATTTCATCTTTATTTTTACCAGTCTTCTCAATTTGCTTTTGCTATTTCTCCTTTTTTTCTTTCTTTCTTTTTTTTTTTTTTTTTTTTAACAATAGACCTTGGCAAATTGTTATACTCCTTTTACTTTGAATTTCAGGATGAGTAGTTTCATGCAGAAAGGTTATTTATTTTTGTAAGCATGTCTGGCAGGGAAATGGGTGTAGCTTGTTTCAATGATTTTTGCATAGAGTATGACATAATTATTTTTACATCTCTTGGCTAAAAAAGAATCTTGCAATCTACTGTCCTTGAGAGCTGTTGTCTTGGTGTTTTCCTGTACTTATTCTGAAAATGCAATCAATGCAAACAGGTATAAAATAATCCAGTTTATTTCAGTGGATCCCCTCATGCTTATACCAGACTACTAACTTTTACCTACTACTTAACATCAAATGGTGACACACCTCTTAAAGGAAAAAATTATTTTCAGAGATGAGGTTTTCTTTTCTTCCAGGCTCCATGAAGTACAACTGCCCTAGAAGTGGGTATCACTTGTTCTGTGTACCTTATCTGTGATCTTCAGATTAGCACAGAAGTTATTCCCCTTTGCTACAATCACCACATTTGAAGAAACTCCCCATTTCTGTTCCCTCTCCTCTGAGCTGTGAAGAGGAGCTCATGGTTCCAGAGTGGCCAGACATCTGTATGTGGTTATGTAAGTACAAAATATTTGGAGTGAATGTTGCAGTGTGGAATTGGTGGGGTTTAAAATGTACCCAGGTGCTGAAGCGGGAGGTGTTTGTTACTGCTCATTTAGCAAAGCACTGGCAGGACCCCTGTCGACCTTCTGTGTGTGACAGTGGGAGCAGCCCCTGCTGTAAATGAGGATCAGCCTCTTCAATTGTTTTTTTCCCTTCTTGCCTTGGTGCTGTATTTGGGAACGTGCATTAAGTTAAATCTTGTATTGGCTCACTCAGCTGGTGCCACTCTGCCTCCCCAGAGCCAGAAGGACAAGCGGACAAGTCGTTTTCTGCTTTATTAAGAGATTTGAAGGTCAGAGCATCAAAATGGTAATTTCAATCAGGGCCAGTCTGGTTGCTCAGCAGACTAGCAGAGCTACTGTAGGTTGGAGATCTTAATGCATGCAGAGACTGTGATCTAATTCTGAGCACTGCTTCTTGGGTCAGATCTGGTTGAGTCAAATTGTGATGCACCAGTCCATCGGGTCATTCCTGAGGGGCTGCCTCCCACCTAGGTGGCAGCAAATAAAATACAAAAAAGAAAGGAAATGGAGACCTTGCTTTGCTGAACAAGCACAAATTTCTGCATTAAGGATTAGCACTTAGAAAATAATCCACTGTTCCCTTTAGTGTAATCTCAGTAGACATACTAAATTCAGTGTCAAAGCCTTTGTAGGTACTGTCAAGCACCAGTCATAGGCACTCCTTGCAAATGGATGGGAGTAGAAAGCAGGGACTGGAAGAAGGAGAATAGATTAATTTCTTACTGTCTCTCAATTAATCCTTGTAGTGCCAAATGGCATAATGTTGACTGCAACAGGACATTGTTAGAAAGTCACAGTTTTATCCAAAAAGGAGAGAGGGATTGCAATGGCTTGCATTCAGGTGTAAATATAACACTTTTTCCTGACAGTATAATAACTAATGAGGATTTGTAGGCCCTTGAAGGAATAGCAGTATTTTTTAAACAAATATACATGAGTTTTTAGACCCTTACTACAGCCTGCCCTGGATGCACAGATCTGTGCCCAGCCCCAGCACACAAACAATAGCAGAAACAGCAATTATAAAGCAACTGTGAATAACATTTTTCAGACACCTTGGGTACTGTATTAGGAGAAAAAAAAAAAAAAACCAAGCAAACAAATTAGGAAAATTAAAGTATAGCACAGCACTTAATCACAAAGTTGTCTCATTTAAATCAGTGGGTTGACTCATTTTTGTGTAATTATGCATGTTTTTAAGACATGCTTGGTATGTCATGAGACTGTGTAATCTTATAATTGCAGCTATTCATTTCCCTTATGTTTGCCCTACCTTTGGAGGGAGGAATGCTCCTGTTTTACTGATCATGTGCAGCTGGTGTACAAGGTTCAGACTTATTAGCAGGAGCTGGTAAGCACTGCAATAGGATGTACTGACACAGAGTCTTAGCTAAAAAATAACTACTTATTGCTGAAGAGATGGTAAATTACAGAAACTGCTTGACTCCAGTGATGCTACAGAAACCCTGCAATAGACAATTGAAGTGGCAGAGTGAATGGTTTCTGCCACCTTCTCTGTACTCTGCAAAAGTTGAAACCAGTGGAAGCCAGAGCAGGTAGGCATAATTACAAATGGGGAGCTCTGGCAAAGATGGAGTGCAGGTGGTGGGAGAACAGTAGTAAAATGATGTGTTTTATGTTACTGGTGTCCTGTCTTTTATTTACTTTAGTCTGCTGGCAGGATGTTTGTCTGTAAACATTACCACAAAACACTTAAACAGGAATAAAAGTAACTTTTATTGAAGGAATTTAAAAGTAGTCTCTGGAAAACATGCAAGAAACACCATGTGGACTCCACATCTTCTTCAAAGTCGAACGAACACAGCAGGGATCTGCTACTGTCATCAAAACCAAATCAAAATTGCGTAGTGTAATATTTATATAATTGAAAGTATAAGTCCAGTTTGCTGCTTGAAAGTACCTCTCATGACAGCAGAAAATTCATCTTCTCAATCTTGTAATAACATCAGATTAATACTGTAGTTTTGGCATAAACCAGCAACATCAGGAAAAGAGGGCTTACCACATATTGCAAAATACAACTTTCCATTCTTTAAACTAATTAGAGAAGCAGCCAGTAGCACCACTATGGTTCTGTCAGCATTTCCACAATAAAACCCCCTTTTCAGGGCTTTATAACTTGGCTGTAAAAAATTAGCTTCAGGCTGAAGCTTGGCATACTGTGGTTCACCCCAGCAGCAAATCAAGCTGTGCATGTGGTTATGTGTGTGGTTTGTTGATTGTTTCCTAAATACAAATTTTAATTAAAATTAATTTTGCCACTTCTTGGAAGACAATGATAAAATAAATTTTTAAATAAACAAAGTTATATTATTTGGCAGGCTCTTGCAGCAAGTTGTTAAAAGTATGGAAGTTTGAGGTGCAAAGAGTACAACCTTGTGATGCTTTTTTGTTTGAAATTAAAAAAAAAAAAGAAGTTTGAAAGCAGGTTATTGCACTTGAATTATGAACTTATTTCACAGGGTGTGACTGACTGCATGAAAGCCAACAAGCAGCTTTGAAAGAAAAATTCCCCATGACAGCAACTGACATGGGGGCACATAGTCCCTGAAGCCTTTGGAACAGCTGTGCCAAAGGGAGGATCCATGTCCCCAGAGTTGCAGGACTCTCCAGGCCACAAAATACTCACATGGAGCAGCCACCAGTGCCCTTCTCCCTTCCCTTTGCATATAGCAGTGACAATGTCAGCCTTTCCCAGTGATCAAACTGAGTCATCTCTTCCAGCTGTGGGTGGCAAACTGTTGATTGTTGAATTTCCATATTATGGATGATCTCAGTGCATTATTAGTTCATAAGTGTTCACATAACTAGTTATATTCACACATTTTGCAGTGAGCTGACTAGCATAAATAATCTTGACTATAAGTGCTTCTGTTTCAGCTTCACTGTGGTCTGTAAGAATGCCCAAGAATTCCATGCACCTGGAAACACCGCAGCATAACAGAGAAGTGGAAGTATTTGAAAGCAGATCAGAAAGACTGGTAAGAGGAGCAAAGCTGACTAATTATTTTTTAGGGGAGTTTCTTAATTTTAATACAGTTGCATGTTTTGTTATTTTTCATCAGCATTTTTTAAAGTTAATAATCATTGATTATTAAATGAAAATAGGTAAAATATGCAAGCCTTGGAAACTGAATTTGCTTCTTCCAAAGAAGCAAAGAGAAATACTCTAAAAACACATAAGAGATTGAGAATGTCATCAATATGCAGTAACATGCTCTCCAAATCATTCTTCAATATAAGTGTCACGAAGAAAACTAACAATCCACATCCAGTATTCCTCGATCAATGAACAGTTGAAGATGAAAATTAATATTATAGAGTAGAATAACCAATTATAAGCCAATTCAAAAGTCTATTCATCACAGACTCATTTTTGCAATGGGTGGATGAGACTTGAAAGGGAGAGAAAGTGAGTGAGCAGTACTGAGCCAACTACCAGCTTCCCAAGCACAGAGCTTTGTCTCTTCCCAAAAGAGAGTTTATGGCTGACAAACAGTGAAATATTTGGGTTCAGTCTATCTCCCCAACTACAAGGAGTAAGTTAAGAGCCACCTCTCATGCAGAGGTAGTCTTAAGTTCTCCATTAGATCAACAAAATTTTGTTCCAGCTTTAATTTTCTCCCAGAGTAGCTGCCAGGATATCCTTGAACACATAAACCCAATTAAGCCAAGCTAAACTGATCATTAGGCTTTCAAGTATGTGTCTGCTGAAATTTTATAAGGCTATAGTCTGCTCAAAGTTTCACCTCCTGCAGCCACTCGCAGTTGACCCTGGGAGTCCTCTGAAACAACAGACAGAGGCTCCTAAATTTCTGGGAGAGTCTTTGTGTTGTCTCAGGATTAGAGAGGCTGCCCAGATCACTGTGGCTCACAGGAGCATTGCTCCAATTTTCTTTTTTACTCCTTTACTCCATCCAGCTGCTGAGGTGGCACCCACTCAGAATAGCTGGTGTGTCTCTGACCTGACCTACACCTGTGGGCAACCCAAGAGTGTGCAAGTGGAAAAGCACGTGAAGCAGCTGTAGGAGACATGTATGTGCTCCTTCAGGAACCGTTTGTCACCTTGTGGACTGGTTTAAATTTTCTGATTCATTCTCCCTTTGCAAGCACTAGTACCCAGTGGAAAGTAAACAAACCCCTTCACTTCCCCACCCCAGTTCCAGCTTTTATAGGAAACTCACTTTCACACAAACCCCTCTAGTTCTCCAGAACATGCTGGCCAAGTAATAATACCAAATAAACTGTATTTGTTGAATGAAGAGGGTATGCATGGTTCCCTAATTCTGCTGCTTTCCACTGACCTTACTCAGCTTTGTGACCATGTTGTCAGAAGCCAGTTTCACTGACCCAAGCCAAAAAATCAACAATTCTGCTCATATGAACTTTGCTTTCTTGCAAGGTTAGTTAATACTTAAATAGACTGCAGGGCTAGGTGAGCAGATGCATTGGAGAACACCAAGAGGGATTTTATACATAGACATGGGCCAACCCCAAGGCCACAGCCAGTCCCTGTCCATCCTCATGTTCACTTTTCCCTGTGTTATTAGACATTGTGGGCATCCTCACTCTAAAGTGCTGCGTTTTTTCATCCTTTAGTAGGTCTTCTGTGATAGTAAGTATCTCATGTACAGTTTTGCTTAAGAGGTGCTTGGTTCCCTTTGGTTCCCTTCTGGGAGTACTTAACAGCTGTCTTGCTTAAGTCCTGTTTTCTTAAATTTGAAGATGTGCTGACTAAACTACATGACCAGCCAAATGCAGTCAAAAACATGTAAAAACTTTATTTAACACATCCAACTAAGAAAAAAAAAAAGATTTTTACTTGCAAAAATTAATGTATTAGAGGAACATAATAACATAATCTTTTGTGGATCAGTAGGACTTTCAGGCCATCAATATCCATGCTATTGTGCTGTCACTGCCTAGGACTGCACAGCCTCTACAGCTTCATGTGCTGAATAAGCAATTCCCAATATTTAAAGATATCCTTTGCCTATTTGGAATCCCTCTGCTTGTTCTGTGTTTTTGTTTTTTTGTTTGTTTTTTTTTTCTGAAAGGCACTGTCTGGATCCTTTTTCCCAACAGTTTTGATTTCTGTATTCCTAAAAGAATTTCCTCTATGATTTCTGCAACATTGCATACAACCCTGAACAGGAATCCAAGGTCTGCTGCCAGTGGCTGCTGAGAACACAGGAGGGTGAAGGAAGACAAAACTCCAGCTAGATCTTGGATATCCTGGCTGCTGAAAGAAATACATACAGAGGGCTGAAATCAGAGGTGGCGTGAGGGGTAAGTCAGGGGGCAAGTACCTGTACCATGACTAGTCTGAATTAAGCAATCAAAACTAAAGGTGGAATCAGGCATAATGAAAAGAGAAATACAGAAAATGATGGTAAAAATATATTCCTACTGTTTTTTGACTTTCAATTATCACAAAACATGTAATTCAGGCCGAACCTGACCAACCTGATATATCCTGGGTGGTTACACTGTGATTTCTATCACTGCCTGTGACTGGTTTTGCACCATGGCAGGGGTTGAAAAAACAGGAAGGAAGAGTGGTAGTTTTTCAAATGTATATTTTTGTGTTTAAAAAAAATCATAAAGTTCTTTTAAAAAGTCTAAAATTTTAAAATAATTTAAAATAATTGTATGGAGTTTATGTGTGTATATTGATATGTAATATGACTGTAGTTAATAATAACACCTACAGTACTACACTTAGCTATTATTTCCTTGGCTTCCTTCCTTAAACTAAAACCAGCTTGGTGGTTTGTACCATTCTGGCAGCCAACAGGAAAGAGCAGTGAACATCCATCCCATCACAGTATTGGCACTTAGTGCCTTTGCTGAAACCCCACATGATTGCACTGTACTGGTTGCATGGTCCAGAGGACCATCACAAGTTTCCCTTCTCAGTCTGTGTTCTCTGAACACTCCCAGGTCATGCTGACAGGGAACAGTGGCTTCCAGGGAAATCAGAATGTTGTGCTAGTGATGAATTTGGTCCTCTGTAAAAAGAGATTGAAACCCTTCTTTTCCCTCTCTCTCCAGCAGGAAATTCTTCTTTCCAATCCAATGATTCATACAAATCTCTTCATTTTTTTTTGTGTGAAGCTCTCAGTCTCACAATGAAGAACAAAAGCTAAATCCTACAAAACAACATAAGGGAGATGCCAGTTATGATTAGGCTAAATTTAACACAGTCTCCCATGTATGTTAATGTTCCATGTACATCATGCATGCAACTAAAAGAGTAGATAGAAAAATAGGCTGGGGAATGGAAGAAAATGAAGTTCATAGCAAAGACTCTTTCTCTAAACAGAAAGACTGATAATAGCTTCTTTCTTTTACTCTAATTTTAGAGTTGCTCTCCCCAGCTCTATCTGACAACTTTCTGCTAACTATCACTCTTTTAGTTATCAGCTTGCTTTAGTTACCTTGTTCAGACGAAAAGAAAGCAAGCAGACAAGACTGGAAAGCAAATGAGTATCTGGCAGTGTTTCATGAGAAGCATATCCTAGAGAGCAACAACAACTAGATAATGTTCAACTTTTCTTCGTGCTTCTTTCAAGGACAATTTGGTGGCTCCATACTTCCCGTGTATGCTTTGCAGCTTATGCATAAAGGTAAAACTTCCTCCCCTGGGTTTCATCCCACAAAGAAACAAATAATAATGGAAAAAAGTTTGAGGGAGATACTTGTAAATTATAAAAATCACATGCATCCATAGTGACATGTTTTATATAAAAGATTTTTGAAGCAGGATTTTTACTCCTACATGTAAGAAAGGCAAAATGCTTCTTTTCATAACTGGTAACTATACAGATAGTTATGCTGGAATGGGGAGGGACAAACAAACCTAACGATGACAGATCTGTACAGAAAGCTGTTAGTATGCCAGATCTTATTACAGAGCAGTGGGAGGCCTTGTATGCTACGTACCAGCTCTATAGGGACCTCCATATTTAAAATGATGAAAAAAATGTGATTTGAAAAACCCCTCATGGGCAGCCTTCAAAGGCACAGACAGGTTCTGACTGGATTAACATTTATTGACTGTTTAAGCCTGCTTTTTTGCTTCAGGACAGAGATACACGAGTTTAATTGCAGAGGCTGTTCTGCCAACTGATCACTAGAGTGGCAACCAAAGCTTTACTAATCGGTCCTTCATTAAAGAAAAGTCTCTATTACAAAACAAATTAAGCATGCTCTGATCCCAACCCACAGGTCCAATGGCATTACAGCAAAGTTTAGGCTGCTAGAGCACTGAAAAACTTATTAAGGTTTAGCGCTGAGATAGCACTTTTGTATTGATTTTACAATACACAGGTATTATGATTTATGGAGTGCTAGTGTCACTCTAACAAGCTGAAGGACACACAATATCATCTCCAACATCATTAAAATTCAGAAGCCTCTAGAACTAACTCATCAACCACTGTGCATTGTCACAGGCTATAGAGCTGTATTCCAGTTGGAAAATGCCATGAGTTTCCCGGACAGTTGTCTTCCAGAATAATTAAATTTAGAAAAATAAAGGGGGGTGAGGGGAAGAATGAGAATTCAAACCCTGCGAATGTTTTAAAACCCTTCCGTGAATGTGTAGTTGTGTAGTAGCAGGCACTGTTCTTCACTATCGCCTGTTCGAACCGGGCTGCTCCGGCTTCTGCTGCCCGCCCAAGGCGCCGCAGAGCGCCACGGCTCCTTGGGGGATGCAAACCCAACGGGGACCGCTCGGGGACAGCCGGCCGCTCTTCTGCCTCGGTCTGTATCCCGAATGCTTTATTTTCCCGAAGTTGGGGCGCGGCACCGCATCCCAATCCTCTCGCCCAGGCGGCCTCTCTCGCCCTTTTCACGGAAAAAGCCCACACCCGGCGGTTCCGCATCGCGCTCCTTTCCGCCCGATGTAAACAGAACGCGGCGCCGCCACCTGCAGCTGCTCAGCACCCCCAGCCCGTCACCGCCGGCCCGGCCGCGGCTGTACCGGCAGCGGG
>WEIU01022733.1:1661-27866 GCA_013389925.1 Aegithalos caudatus | reverse complement strand
GGCCCGGCTGCCCCTCACACGGGATCCGCTCCGCCCGCTGCGCTCCCGCCGGCCCCTGCCTCCCGTGCCCCGCTCCTGAGCTCCTAACGCCAGCTTCCTGTGCCACCAGTGCTGTAAAAAAGGCATGGTTCTGCCTTTCTTCTAGCGATCGCCAGGCTGCCGCGATTTTGTAACTGGGGTGACCATAGTACCTATAGCATAGAGTGTGCTGGACTAGCTAAAGGAATTTGTCTTGGCAAAATCCTGTTTTCTTGTGCCACGCTGCACTAAGTAGTTACGGTTTGTAATTATGCCGACAGGAATCCTCAGGCCCGGTTCTCTAATGTGCTACTCTTCATACACCAATGGCATTTACATCAGTGCTACCAAATCACTTAAAAAGGGGATGCAGGAACAACAGCATGAACCACCTGCGTGCAAAACCCATTTGTTTTTAATGAGGCAGTGTACGGTGCCAGGTATGATATCATAAACATTTCCATTCTGTTACTTACCTATTACCTGATATTTCCTACCTCGATTAATGAAAAGTATTATATTGCTATTAGATTTGCTGTATGACTATAATCGAGTATGGAAACATACATTCTACCACCACTTTTGTGTGCAGTTCCCCTTACAAGCAGTGTGAATGTTTCATGTGAAAGGACTTCAAAGTCAGGCATTTGTACAGCTAAACTTAATAGAAAGCAGCCTTATCTGAGGAGTTCCAAGGTTCTAAATTGATAGTCTTGAGACATGCCCCATGTTTCTGTTTGGCATATACTTACTATTTTTTTCTTCCAAATTCTGAAATATCTAAATATTTTTATCTTTGAGTATGCTTGAAAATGTCATTTAAAGTTCTAAAATACTTTGATTAACATTAAACTGGAGCTTATTGATCACTTTAATTATCCCTAAAGATCCTCAGATTTACATCTTACACCTATATAGGTCTTAGTTCATTTGGGTGAATCTCTTGATCTCAAATTTCAGAAGCCTCATCAGCATAAACAAAATCAGGATCAGCCCATAATATGTGAGTAGCAAATGTAAATGACTGAATGAAAACCCACACAATAGTATATATTAGCATTTCTGTCTGCTGAGAATTCAATACCCTCCTTTTTTGGATCCCTTACAAATCTATTAAGACTCAAGCAGTTCTGCAAAATGATACTCCAGTATGTACAGCTGAGGAACAGCTAAAAAATAAATTATTTTAAGTCTTAAAATTATTATAGAGATCAAAGATTAGACATTTTCAAAACTTGTGTAAATATATATTAGACAAAGACACATTAGAGTGGTAGAAGTTGTTTCTATTTTTGTTGCTTACATTTTTAATAGCATGTTATTTCTAAGGAAGGAAGAAAAGGCTTTTCTTTCCAGTATAGCCAAAGATGCCTGATTGCAAAATTCAATCAGTCCTAAAATTAAAATTAGGAGGCTGGATCAGCATGAAAGCAATTGTGCTATAAGTCAGTGTTAAGATGTTATTGATAGAAAAGCTAATGCAATACATTTTCCTCTGTCACACGTTTCTGGCCCAAAGCAATTTGCCAACCAGCAAACCACCTCAGCATAAACACTGGGGAGCCCCCGCTGGGTCCTGGAAATCCCGCTTGTCTGCAAGTGCACAATATACAAGGCAAATCTCCATAAAGCTCAGTGCCACAGTTGAATACAAACACTCCTCAGGTCCTGCTGTGACTTGGCATACCCCACTGGACAGCTGGAAACTGAGAGGAAAGGAGCTGCTGCCAATAACGGGTTACAGGGGATTGTCGGTGCAAAGTTTCCTGGAAACAGGCAGTGACTGACATTATTATTTTGTTGGAGGATACTGATGTGATATATAAGATATATACAATGATACACAGTTGCATTTGATAAATATGTGATAGGATGTGCAGCAAAATAGCACCTTTTTGATATGATCCGTGTGCCTCGGCTAGGAATTAAACTCTGAGAAAAACAAACAGGACTTGCCCCAACCTTACATTTTACCCAGCATAATTCTGGATATCAGATATTGCCCTAAATGTCATTTTATTATGTGTATCAAAAAGATTTAGTATGCTAAGGGTCATGAATGTGTATCTAACACCTCTGCAGCTGCAGTTTACTGTAGATAGATTACATGCAGTCACTCTTTCATTTTTTTCCTTGGAACCACTTGCAATGAATTGCTACCGGCGATCATTAAAAAAAGATTGCTCTTTTTATGTTGCTTGAATATATGAAATGCTACTTATCTGCATTCTGATGTGAAGAATGCTTCAAAGAAAATTCAAATATGTAAATGAAACGGCTAAACTAGGGATTGGCATACACGATCATCATTAGTCTAATGTAATATAATCTTTAACATAAAGAAGCTACGTTTTCTAAACCTGAATAAAAGCCCGGAGTTCTCTGTGTGTTATAATAAATTAATTCAATAAAAACAGGCACACTTATCCTGTAAAGAAGCTTATTAAGCAGACTGCTAGTGCTGCAAAATTCAGCATACAGCAAACAATACTTTTTTTTGTTAGAATAATGACTTACAGTTTATTCTTTTATATGGTGTAGCACTTGGGGACCACATCCATTTACCAAAATAATACCAAATTAGTACTGCAAATATTGAAATCAGACCTTTCAGACTAACCAGTGGCCTAATTTTCTCTTCAATCTGCTCTTAATCTCAATTCATCAATAACACCGCCTTATTATAGGACTTTGACAGTGAGCTAGAGCTTTTGATAAATTATACATCTCAAGCCAGATTTAAAATTTGAAGCTCAAGTGCTAATTATCTGTACAGGCCTAGTTAATAACGAGATTTCTTGTTAAGTATCTGATCACAGCATGGGCATCATTTGTCAAGAACCTCAAGTCTACCTTGGAGACTAGCTCTTCGAATTCTCCCTTGCCTACCATATGTAAAATTGGGATCTTTGTTTCTATAATAACCTTTTATTAGGAAGCTGACATAATGATTAAGTTCGCTGTAGACACATACAATGAGTTAGACAATTACCCTTGCTGCTTTAAACTACTCAGGCTCCTAGCAAGACAAAATAATTAATATTGAATTTTAATTTGATGTGTTCCACATTTAAACCCCAATTTGCAAAGTACACCTGGAAGGCTGCCGCTGTTTCCTTGCAGTTTGTGCTGATGAAATAAAAGCTCCTGCAGTTTGAATGTAAAAGCACAGAAGGCATGATGCACCACAATCACTTCTCAGTGGAGCAAAGAATTTTCAAGCATTAATGGGAAAGGTAATTACCTAGGTCTAACTTTATAGCCTTTTCTCTAATGAAACTATAATCTCCCAGGCCTACACGGTTTAAGTATTTACATGATTTTAACGATTTCACTGCCATAACAGTTGTCACACGTGGTAATTTAAAAACTCAGTTCCTTAAAACAAAGATGCTAATTATATTTCTATATTTTTATTATTGAAGTAAAGCTGGACTGTGTGAAGTGACAGAACCATAATAAAAACAGCCATGCATGGTGGTGTTTAAGTGCAAGGGGGTGGGGGGACGTATTTGTTTGCCAAAAAAGGCGCCTAAGAGCCTTCCCAACTGTACCTGTTAACTGCTGAGCAGCTTAGCTCCCCTGGCTTTGGCTGTGGGGCAGAGCACAGCCTGTGCTCTGAGGACCTTCAGTCTCTCAGACTTCAGGAAAAACTCCCACTGTGCCAACTTGTGTAGTCCTTTCTGTATTAAAATACAAATATTTCTCAGCTGTAATCACCTAAAGGCATATCCCATCCAGACAGTACTGGCCTTGTAAGGAGGAGACCTGGAGCCCTTCCCCTACACAAGCCCAGTGCTCCCATGCTAGCGTTAGGCAGTCCTGATGGCAAGCACTTCCTCCCACATAGAGATGAATTGAGCCTGAAACATGTGGGAAATGGGCTCTTTGCCTGAAGGACTGGACAGCGCAGCTATTTGCAGGGTGTACCTTGTAACGTGGTTCCAGTTTTTCAGAATGGTGCCTGGAATGTCTGCTGGGGTGGGATGGGGCTCCCACCCAGCTCACATCATTCTGCTGCTCACAGCCTTTGCAGTCCCCTCTACGTCTCTCTCTGGCCTCTGCTCTTACTGTGCTGGGTGGCTTGGCTGTCATCTCACCCCTGTGTCAGATTCGTAGGCTGGCAGGGGAATAACAGCATTAGGAAAGTCAGCTTTCCCAATGATCTCAGCTCTGGGGCTGGGACCCCTGCCTTTACTCAGCCTTAGCAAGGCTGGATGACTTCCTCCAGCCTTGGCTTTTGTCTGTGCTTGAGAACCTCACACCTTTAAAGAAGCTGAAGTCATCGCTGCTACAATTTCCAGGACAATCTAATTTGATGCTCATTGTCGTGGCACTGCTTCATTTTCCAAAACCTGCTCACAATTCCTAGCTGTGGGCCTCAGGTGCAAAGTTTGGATCCATATCAAAATATGAGCTTCCCAAAAAGACAGGTGTGGAGATGCCTAATACAGATGCCTTCTGATTATTATTATAATTATTATTATTAGCTTGTGACACGAAGTAAGACATTTAAACAGAAAAATCAAAAGCCACTTTGCTGATAGAAGGTGAGTCTCAACACCATTTAGGGTGTCAGTGGGGAGTAATTTTGTAGAAATTTCAAGTATTTCACTCTTTTTTCCAGTTCTTTACTGGAATGAGAAGACAAAAATTAAAGATTTATTAAGATTATTTTTCTGGCTGATTGGAAGCTGCTGGTCGCCAAAAGTCAAGACTGTAAGTAGTGTCTGTTTGCTTATAAATTTAAGTGAAAGATGCTGTAAGAAGACATCAGAACAATCTCAGAGAGGTAAGCTCTGGGGAGTATCAGGCCCGAAAGATGAAACCTTGGACAAAAAACCCCTGAACAATTTAATATGCTGACCAAACACTGATTTCTGCTTTGGCCCCAGTACCAACTGTGTTGTTGTAAGAAAGATCAGACAAGACTCTTGGATGAAACAGTGTGGATCCTCCTAGCCTGGGGGAAAAATGTCATTAGTTAATCTGGCACCAAAGCAAGAAGCAAATGAGCTGCCAGGCTGGGGAGGGACAAGAACATAGTGCTGGACTGTGGTTTTCTACTTTTTTTCTTGAGGAAAACAAAGATTTGTAATTGTCTTCTCTGCCTCAGCTCAACGGGAACACTGCAGACCAGGAGGGAGATCATATGGCATAACAATGTGTGATGACAGCAGCTAAAAGCTTCTTTTGACATGCTTCCAGCTCATAAACTGGGCTATATCATTCAGGGGAAAAGACCTATTAGTCTTCTCATCTCTTAACACTTTGAAGGAATACACCAGGATGCTGGATACTGAGGAAGAAGCTTTGCACCCCAGTTTTAAAGATATCAGCACTGGGAATATCAAATACTTTATCTGTTTCAACACTAGATGAGATTTTATGTTATAGGATTTCTTTTTCATTTGAAAGCATGGATTTACAGAAACCAGCAGATGTTAGAAAAGATGAAATAAGAAGGAGCACTATTAACACAGTAAAAAATGACAGACATCTTTTTTTAGCTACTCCAGTGTAGCCACTCACTGGCAAGGTTGCCTAATTAGCCTCCACCTCTTACCCCGGGGAGGAGAAGCTCTGAGAGCTGCTGCTTTCCTGCGCTTCCTCTTCAATGTGACAAACAAAGGCAGCCAAAGCAGCTGCTCTGAGCCACTGGCTCCTTCAAGGTGAGAACAGAGTGAAAGCCTTCTACTGCTTGCTTATTCCTAGTGTGCATATAATAGAGTTTATATTTTATAATATATGTAACTTTCTCCTTTTGTGTCTGAAACATCCCAATTGCCATTGCTACTGAGTATTTTAAGGTGTAGATCCAGGCCCTTTGAAGAGGCTTTGGAAGCCTTATGTTTTATGGTATGAGAAATACGAAAACTTCTTAGTAGATTAATGACCGTTTCTTTCTAATAGTTTTATAGATGGAAGAAAATTATTAGTCTACTACTAATGAATTTCTGAAAGGGTTATTAAGCCATTCCTAACACAAATTTCTCATTCGTTTTAAAAGGAGGTCCGTTCAGGGTTCCCATCACAATTAAAAATAACTTTGCAGGACAGATCTTGCTGAACTGACAGTCAAACCATGAATTTTTAGGTACATAAAAATGATGTAATACTTAAGATGTTTGATGTATTACTCAAGATGTTAGATGTAATATAACACTAGGATAAAGTTTGTTTTAACTGTATGATAAAACATTAAAATTTGAAAACACTTTGCAGCAATATAGAAAATTCACAAATATTTATAAATGCACACAGGCAACACAAATCAGACAGCCTCTTCTTAATTTAGACATGCATTGGATTTTTTAGACATCATATTACCATGCACTAAAGCAGCCCAAATGACTTATCAAAAACACTGCCAATGAAAAAACAGGTTTGTCACTTTGCTGGTGGTCTTATCAGATAAAGCAAAATTGCCACTATACATCATCCTTAAAATAAAGACAATACCAAAGGGGAAGCTGCCAGAAGGTGCCATTTTCAGATGTCAAGATAAGGGATGGACGTCTGAATTAATGCAAGACTTGTTGCATGTTTTCTGTAACAGACAACCTGGTGCCCTGCTAAAGCAGACAGTGATGCTTGTGCTTGGATGCTTTTCTAGGCTGTATAACTGAAGGAACCTAAAAGAACCTTAAGAAAACAAATACTAGTCATAGAATTCCTGGAGGCAACTGCTATGGGTTATAATGGTGCTGTGAGCAATCCTTTTACAGCTGTATGGAGAAACAATGCAGAGATTGAATCCTGGGGATAACAATCCCTTGGAAAAATCCATTAACCCTAAAGGTATTAATTGAGAAGCCACCCTTGGCCCTCCTGGGACAAGGCTTTCTAGGAAAGAATAACTGGTGTCTGTTGTGCACAGACTGTGTAAATGCTGTTTATCAGATACTGAGGGTGGGAATGTTGGTGCCATTAGCAGAACCAGCAGGTTAGGGGGCACTGCAAGAAGCAATGACAACACTGACAGTAATGTAAGAACTACAGTGATCCTAGGGATGGGTGTTTCCTTGGCAAAACCAGTGCCCACTAGGGCTGAGGCGGGTTTCTGCACATCAAGGAAACATAGGTTTGGAGGGTTTTTTGTTCTATGAGGTATAATTGTGACAAGTGTCAAGATTACAAGGAGTGGTTGTCTACAAATCTACCTCTGCTCTTGGAAGTAAGGAAAGGACCTTTGTGGAAGTTGCAATGCAGACTTAGGTTTACCTGGGCTCGCATGTAACATCTTTCTGAACCTTTCTGTATGTGGCTTGAATTTGCTGGACTTCAATACATTAATCAAGACAATCTAAAACCTCAGCTGTGTTTAAGGGTAGATTTGCAGCTATTACGGAGTTCTGAAAATGGATGGAGATTAATCAGTCTCATTTTGACTAGAAAATGTGCTTCTCTGAAAAATTAGAATTAATGTTATTCTGGTCATGAACTTTCAAAAGAAGTTTTAGTATCCAACAACCTAAAGCTTCTTGAATGTGTCTTAAACTGAAGAGTCTGTCTGTACCCCTTTGCTTTCCTATGTCTCTACCTCATTATATTTTCAAGCTGTTGAGCTTTCTTTTGCTATCTGAATTGTATTTCTGATACAAACACAAGCCTGGTGCCAGCTGATCCCTTTGCTGGAGTGTCCTCATGGCAGAGCTATAAGAACATGGAGTCTCACTAAGTTCTCCATTTACCTCACCTGATTTAGAGAGATGAAGGATCTAGAGCAGAGGTATCTGTGAACAGGACACCTTGGGACCCTGGAGCTCAGAGCTGCAGAGCCAGCAGGAACAGAACAGTCACAGGCTATAACTGTAAAATCGGTCCTGTGATGCTCCTGCCAACATTAAGGCTGTTATTTCCACAAAGCTGTGATATGCTTTAAAAAAATTAAAATCTAAATAATTACTATCTCTTCACTAACTCGAGTGTAAATCCTGAAAACTCCTCTGATACTAGGAGCTGCAGCTGAGTTTGTCTGTACTGAGAGAACTGAAAGCAGAATTTAAGTGTTAGTCGTATTCCTTCACCTGTAACCATGCTTGAGTTGGCCCTAGAGTTGGCTTCAAGAAAAGAGTGTTGTAATGTTAAATATATTTAACTGCTAAATCTTTGAATTTTCACCGGTCATGTACAAAGCCAGAGTAATACCTGAATTACATTTCGACTGCCTTACACTCTTCACAAATGAAAGCTGGTGAGATGACTTGCTAACTCATGCAGTAATTAATCTTCAAAAGGGTAGAAGTACAGTATTAAATTGGAGCTCAGGTTACAGAGATGAAATCAAATGAACAAGTTCAGTATCTCTAACATCTTACCACTTATTCCACAAACTGTCTGAGTACATCAAGAGATTTAATTAATTCTGAGATTCTCTGATCAGTTGCAGGAAAAAAAGACAAAACACAGGATATGGCAAAAGAGTTCTAATCAGACTGACCTTCTGTGTGGCACCAGAATTATCAGTGTACCCTGTATACATGCTGCAGATGATACACTGTCTCTGCATCAGACTGTGCTGAGATTCAGACCTTCACAAGTTCCAGTTACTCAGAAGAGCCTGAGAAGACCTTAACTGATCAATTTGTCAAGTAAAGAATGTTTGCTGTGAGAGTTTAAATATAAACCAAATTTCTCACAAAATGCAAGACACTCCCAGCAAATCCAAGCTTTTTTGAGGATTAACTAAGGTTTTTGTGCTGACCACCCTCTTCACCAGTATAAACCCTGTAAAAATCATTCACTGCAGACAGCTCACAGTCCTCTGTGAAGGAAAGAGTGAATCTTGAAACCGCCCCAGGTGGGAAGGGAGGACCTGCTCCCCACCACTGTGTCTGACTAGACAGAAGGGTTTGCCTGTCCACAGTCAAGGGCTCAGCAGAGAGGAGGATCACCCAGCATCTGTGTCTGTCCTGCCCCAGGGGAAGCTGCTTGAGTAACATGTGAGGAGCAGGTCAGGCCTGGCTTGGAAAGCACCTTCAGGTTCTGATCTAATTACCTGCTCTTTTGACTTCTGCAAGCATTCTGGAAGCATTTTTTTAAGATGTGGCAAGTTCAGAAGGAAATCATAATGTGCTGGGGAGTTTAAGTGGAGCATGGCTTATTTAATTCTCTTTTTTCTACATAACAGCTGGGCTTTGTATTCCAGCAAATTTAGTTAGGAAGCTTGTTTTTTATTTCATTAACTTGCAGCACGAACGTCACCAACCATAGTTGATAGCCGTGACCACTGCCAGAAAGTCACCAAGACTTTTATGTTTGTAGATTCACAGTACTCCTCATTATGCCTGTAAAGCACACAGCAGTGGATCTATACTATTTATTCTAGAACAGGAACTACTTAATGCTCAACTATGTTAAAAATGCAGAAGTGAAAAAATCTGATCTTGCCTCCATCTCCCCAACAGCTGCCATCACTGGGGAAGAACTAACTTCAGAGCCTGTGACAGTGTTTTCTGATGAGCTATTGGCACATTAGAGACCTACACGTTCACCTGGGGAGGAGCACACCTGTTCAGTCAACCCATGTGCATGATAACGTATGATAATCGTGCATCAGTGCTTCTGGGACTCTGTCATTGCACCCAGACTGCTGAGAGATCCTTCCATCTGTAATGCCAACGCGAGGTCCTACACACAGAATAACGTTGGAGCTTGTTTGTTACTCTTTTCACACACTCTTTTTGGTAAGGAAAGTTGACAAGGTCATAATCTAAATCCTCAATGGTCTTTTAATTTCAGAAGAGCTTTAGCAACCTACAGGAGCTGAGAATTTGGCCAGCTTTCTCCATCATGTTGGTTGTTTAAGGACTATGCAGAATGTTTTTTCTTTAGAGGCTGATAAGTTCAGTCTTCTGAAGAAGCTGTTGACTACCATTAGTAGTGGGTTCATTTGTTCTCTGCTGGACACTGTCAGCCAGCAGGGGTTTAGGCTGTTGTGCAGCTCCCAGCTCAATTATTTCTCAGGGCTCTTTGTTTAATATAATGGGGTCAAATTCAGACTGTAGGTGGCTGATGATTTCTGGTCCAATTTACAATAGCCTGTCTGCAAGCCCACCTTGAATCCAGTTAATCTCTTTTGTAAAATGAAGTAAAACCTCTGCAAAGCGTTCAGTGTTTTGGTCTGATATTTAGTTTTTATAATGTGAGCTGCTTAGTGATTTTTCTTGTTCAGAGTGGTTCTGATATGTTTATACAACTGTGTTGATAGAGGGATTATATTTATTTCCCATATTGTAATGCACTGCAATGGGAAATTTTTCTGCTGAAAGATGAAGAAATGGGAACAGGTTGAATACTATCAATATCTACCGTTGACTGTTTTGTAAACCTCAAGTTTACAATTAATCATATGCTCCTGATCACCTTTAAAAGTGTAATTTGATCTTTAGGAGGCCACAGTACTCTGGTTTGTCAGCATACAGCCATTGTACCTGCCCAATAGGCTTTTTAGGAAAGGTATTAAGTTGCTATCTTGGCTGACTCACAAACACTGAAAAGGACTGTGAGTCTTAACTGCTTCAGCTCAGCCCAAATCTTTAAGGCTGGAACATTACTGCAGGGAGTAGGTGTGATACTTACCCCAAGGATGATGCAGAAAGCTCTGGGAATTCAAGGATCTTTGCAGAATAAACTGCTCCATTTATTTCTGTGTTTTATGGAAGGGCTGAAACAAAAGTTCTCAATCTCACACTGTCTAAACAGAGCAGCAGTGAGACTACTTATCATCTTCTGGATTCAGGCTCTAATCCAGACTGTAACTCAGTGCACAGGGACACAGAGAACACTTGACATTTCATGATTTTTGCAATGAGGTAACTGGACAAGACCTTCAGAAAGCTTTAGCAATGGTGATCCAGAATGCAGGCTACACTCGTGTATCAGGCTATTTCTACTAGGAGGTACAGGGTTTAAGTTGGACCTGATGTAGTGTGTTACAAATCTCTGTTTTGCTGAAACAACAACATCTAATTGCAGAGACAATTCATGGCATATTTTGTATACAGACCTAGTGATTGACATAACCACCTGCTTGCAAAGGCAGGGTAGGAAGTCTTTGCAGTTTTATGGCATATAGCAGATTCTAGAGCAGTCAAAGCAGTAGAAACAGCACTGTACCACAGCAGCATTTTTGTTTAATCTGTACTAAGTGTCATATTGCTCTATTTATTGCATTCACTTCAATCCATGGACGTTTATTTCTTTGATATATATGCAGATCTGAGAACTTGCTATTCTTTGTAGGGCAGCATAAAAAGGCAGATATTTTGCTAATATTGCAGTTACCTGGTTTTACTTGTTTACAAACAGAAGGGATTAATTTTTACAATTGTATCAAGAACCTGCTGCTTAGAGATGCTTTCCAAATGTAACAAAACCATTGCTAGAGTAAGTAACTTAAAATGTAAACTAATGTAACTATAGAATTCTAAATATATTTGAGTTTTTGATAAAAGAAAGTAAGGCCTATTTGTTGATTCCACAGTCATTGGAAAGAGATAGAAAACCAATTTCCCTTTATTTCCCTTTGTAGGTAAACACATGAACGTTGACTCTCTGCCCACAAGATAAACCTTCATTGTGGCAGTAATGGATGCAGCTTGCAAACAGTAAAGGAGGTAAGTAGGAAAAAAACTACAAAGCTTATTTATTCAGAAGGAAAACTAAAACAGATATTTTATCTTTGAAAGTTATCTCACTGTTGAGTAAATAAGATGTCAAAACTAACTGCAGTCCTGACTCAGCCTCTGTTCAGGTCTTCCTTAGGAACACTGAATAAAAAGTTTGAAACTCATTAAAACCTATAAGGATAGGAACAGAGGGCAGCAATCTTGGAAAGGCACTGGAAAAGTTTCTAGATGACTCTACATTTAATATTTCTATTTTACGCGTCTTAATTTCATATCTTAATTATTATTCCTTATTTTATAAGGAATATCTTAATTATTATTCCTTATTTTATAAATGTTCCACTTTGAGCATTTGTATTGGAGTTAAGCTCTAAAAACTTTCAGAATTTTGAAGAAAAAATAAATATTTTCTGATTTTTTTTTCCTAGATGAGCATGCTTTTGTTGCCCTTTCCCTCTCTTTCGGTTCTGGTTGTTAATGCATAAGAAGTAGATTATGGTCTTATGAAAAGTTGAGAACCCTGAAGGTAAAAAGCCTGAAAAATAGAATGTGGTACTGTGAGTAAAAGGTGTTGAAGCAGCAGTTGAGCTAAGTAAAACCTTAGTGAAGTGTCTCAGAAATGTCAATAAAGCACTTGAAAAAAAAATGAAATGAGCAAGAAACTGGCTAAAGAGTAGAAATTTAGCTGAGGTGAAAGGGAAAGTTCTTGGAAAGAGGGCATAGGTTCAAAGGCTGATCAAATCTAAAGGGTTGGAAAAATGTTTTTCTGACTACCTTGACAGAAAACAGATGTGTTAATTTGCATCACTGCAGATGATGCAAATTTTGAAGGTGTTGATGGTTTGGATCATGTCTGGACTATTATGTAGTCAGAACTTAGGGAAATGAAAATTTGAAATATAACTAAATGCAACATTAAAAAGAGCTCTAGACATAGTCTGGAATTCCATCAGAAACATCAGATGAAGTGAAAGTACCCCTTAATCAGTCAGCATGCACAAGTTCAAGCCACCAAGGCAGCAGATGTAGTGAAGATGTAAATGCTCAGGGCTCCCTCCATGTTTCTGCTTGTTTTATATAAGAACATGGTTGTGTTTCAGGTGTACATGGTTTGTGTAGCCTACTACTAATAATAAAGCTGAGGAAGAGATATGATTCCAGCTTTACATATAGAAAAAAAATAAAAACAGAGAGAAAGAAGATTCCATTAAAATTTTATGCTAAATAGAAAAAGAGTAATTTCAGGACAACTTAAATTTTAAATGGAAAATGAGAAGAAGGTCCATCCAGGTCACCAGAAACCTGAGTTTTTAGGAAATCAGAATGTGTGGAATGTGATTGTTAAGGTGGATCACTTACAAAGACATAATTATTTATGACTTTAAAGCTCTCTGAGTGGTGTTTTCTTCATTTGAAAGTTTGGCTAAATTGCAGTAGCATCTTTGGGAGCACCTTCAGCTCTTCTCAGAAATCAAAACTGGCCATTAAACTCAGTATCCAGAAAAGGCCAAAACTCTTCTGTCTGCACACTGTATTGATAACTTTCTGCAAACTCACAGTATTGCAAATGGAGTTCTTGATATCTTGAAATATCAGTTTTACCTTTTGAATCCTCTATTTGCATACCTGTGCAAATAGAATAAAGAGGTTTTTCCTGAGTTCTAGACCTCACTGTACTTTTCATGAGTGTTAGGCAGCAAACTAACTGCAAGCATGACATGATTGAGGAAGAGAGTGCACAAGCACTGTGGAAGGGATGAGGTGTCACTGTTTTTCTGCTTTGTCAATAGATACCCATGAGCTGCCAGACCTTTCCTGCCTGGAGCTTTTCCTGGCAGGCACCCAACAATGGCATGCTGTGGCTGCACACCATGATTTTCAGACTCAGGGGAAAAAGACATTGCCCTGAGATGTCACAGGTTTTCCACAGGTTTCGTTCTAGCTGATTTGCCAGCAGCAGTGCCAAAGAGCCAGGGCTGCTCTTGATTCTCCACGGTGACTATGGAGACAGTAGGCTGCATAGGGTTCCTTCAGCTTAGTAAAATCTTCATGCCACCTAACTGCTGGGCATCCCCTTAGAGAAATATGCTTGGAAAGATGATGTATAAACTTCCTTTTTTCTTTTTAATTGTCCACCACCTCTGAAGCATTTTCTGTGTGTGAGTCACCCTTTAGGCACTCGGCGGAGATAGACTTCCCGACTGTCAGAAAGTCAGAAAAACTGCTGAACCTTTTGGTACAAAAGATCATCCTCTTAAGAATATTTAATGGCTGGGTAGCAGTCTCCTGTGTGAATGTATCCAAGCAATTATAGCTTAAAGTTGTACTAATCACTCCTAATAGAGATGGACTCTTACCCCTGCTGTGTCCCTCACTGCTCCCAGATGAGAACTATCCCAACAATTTGGGATTAGCAAAAACACTTGTTATACTATTATCTTCATAACTTTATTAACATCTTTGATTATAGAACAGATGGATGAATGTTAATCATTCTATAATGGCAGATTAAATAGCTTACACTATATCAATCATGTTTAAGTCTTTGCTTAATAAAACAATAATTTAAGTTGGGTCATGGGTAGTGTTTGAACCCCAGGCCCTCAGATTAGCTGCCTACTTCCTCCATTAAAAGAGTAAACCCATTAGCTGCTTGCAGTTGTACACTTATGTCTGTGTACACTGGGCATTAAAATATATGACTCATGCTGTGCTGGTGGATTACACATTCAATTTTGAGATTAAGAATTCCTAGGTTCCTTTTGTGCTTCTAAGAAGGAGTTTTGTCCCCTGAAAAGAGTGGGCAATGAGAAATGGGTCAGCTAGTGATAGTGTTGTTATATTTTTACATAAACCTGGCATGTTTATGTTTTACATAAACATGCAGGTATCAAAAGACTTTATAAAAATGTCTGGTTACCATTGCTTCAGAGATACTTAAGAGCCAAATGAGCGTATTTGGTGTATGGGCTTTGAGATCGAGACAAAAAGAGAGTTATTGAATTCCCATCCTGTCATTATGAGCAGAATGTAACTATGAGACTACAGTAAAAACTGCAGGGATTGCTTGCAGTATACTTTTTATCATCTATTTCAGGTTAACTGGTTCACTGTAAACAAAAGTTCTTAGTGGATTTCTTTTCCCTCTATGCCATTTTTTGCTGTGCTACTTAAACCTTAGGTAACCTTAGACACTCTTCATGACCTCCCCCAGAGTCAGCACTGGTTTGCACTGACTCAGAATCCTGAGTGCAGCTTATTAAAGCCCTTTATCTGCTGCTTTTCCAGAAACAGAACATCAAACTTTACTGAAGGTGACAAATCATGCCAGTAATTGGAGATAAGCTGTGTGATTCCCTGAACATTGAAGGAAAGAACCAGAGGAGAGAAGCTTAACAAATCTAATGTGAATAAGAGGTCTTCAATCTTAGATGTAATTTGAATGCTGTGTGATTAAAATGGCAGTCTTCAGCAAGCTTTGATTTCACGGCTGTGTGCAGAGAACTGACTTATTAATTTTGGTAAATAAACAGACAATGTGTGACTCTTGCTTGACACTTAACACAGAGCTGCACTGCCAAAACTGAAGGCAAAGCATGTAAATTAAAGATCAGCCACTAATACCGAGTTTGAGAATATCACCTCTGAAAGCTAAAAGCTCAAGAACATGCTTGGTGGGAACAGAAACTACTAATTCCTCATTAAAAGCCCACTTCCTGTGGCATCATTTGGCTTCCTTGGTGGGGGGGTCTGAAAGCAGGTTGAACTCTAGTTAACTTTGGAAAGATGGCAGTAAAAGGTACAGTTGCATAGGAGCTCCATAGCTGGATATTAAGTCCTATAATTCTGCAAACTTTGCAAGTTTGCCCATCAGTCTTCCTCAAAACTTTACATACATACTTAAGATTAAAATTTTATTTGGAGATGTCATTTCATTTTACTGCGAATCAGTACATCAGCTCTTCTATAAGTGCACTCAGTTACTCCCTGAAGAGAGAGAAACTTAGCAGTGGTATATATATTTCCTGCTCATTACACTGTAAAAACCCTTGGAGAACTGATACATTGATTAGCACAAGTCAGAAGTGCATCTTTGCCTTGATCAATACATTTGTGTGTTGCAGGCTGGCTAATGGCAAGTGTCAGAGTGCCCACCTGTTTGGAATAATTGCAGGATACAAGCATTAGCCTGTTGAAAGAATGCATTTATTGGGCACAAAGAAAAATTTATGATCTTCAACTATACAGCCTGTGCAATAACAGTGACTGCCAAGTAGAGAAAAGATAGTTCAGCTATATTAAAATAGCAGGTAAATCTGGAGTCTGGGGTTTGCTCCAGGTATTTAAAGACCTGAGCAGAGCATAATGAAGGAACAGATGTACCACTTCAAGCCAGTCTGGTATATGAGTAGCCTCAGAGGAGCATTGGAACACAAAACAAGAAAAGAGACAACTCTGATCAAAAATATATATCCAGAGGCTCAGAAAATACAGATGCCTGCCTACAGAGCTCCTCTGTATGGATCTTTTAAATTTGGATATAGGTATGTTGTAACTGTAATTCATGTCCCTTCCTCAGGGGAGCATATTTTTCTACGGTCTTGTAAATTATTTTATTTCTTAAAATAGATTTTCCAGGTGAACTGAAACACTCTGTGGTGCTTTTAAGTCCTCTGATACTTCTGACTGGCCATGTTTTCATTTCAAACTCACAAAATGGAGGAGGAGCTCTCCTCTGTTTTTTGTTAATCCTATAAACCAGGAGATACAAAGTTCTCACTGGAGATTAAGTTAGGTCACTGTTGGAATTCAGGAATTAAATATTTCCCAGGAAAGCATCAAACCACAACAGTAAGATTATTCTTAGAATATCTGTTTTCCGTATTTTCTGCTGCTACTCCATGGAGCACATTTCCATGCACAGCAGGAGAAAACTATTGTCTGGTGGCTCCACATCCCACTTGGTACTCTGATTCTGGGTACTCCAAAGCACAAAGAGGCATGAACAAGCAGAACAGAGGGGACTCACAGCAGCTGAGCTGCCAAGAGCCCTGGACCAACCCAGCCCTCTTGCCTTTCTTGGAAGGTGCAAGAGATGCCTGAACACATCCTGAGGTACAAAGATGGAAAGTGAGGGCCTTCCAACAAGAGGCAGCATATATTGGACTGAAATCCTCTAAATACTAGTGTTAATTTAGCTCTATTTTCACTGACTCTGGGCTGATGTAGTCATTCTTCAGAAAAAAAATACCCTGTGTGGTGTGGCAAGTTGTCCATGCTGATTGGAAAAAACCCTTTAGGACTTGTTCTCAGTACACCTCTTTCTCAGTTTGGAGAGCTCCAGGTTTTGAGGCAGGCTTTAAGTGTAAAAATGTTTCAGGAAGGTGGCAGTAAGTAGCACAAAGAAACTACTTTGTGGACTTGGCTGCTGAGTTAGATGACCCTCTGACATAAAAGCCTATTGCATACAATAGAACTCCTGTAGGAGTGTATGCTCCTCCTGTTTAGAGAGATTGTCTGCAGTACCTATCTGCTCATATATGTCTGGACTTACTATATGAAATTGGAAGTTCACATTGCACTGTAAATGTGACCCTTGTTCAGCCTATAACATGTAATATACTACATTATACTGCATTTCATTATGTTTTCTTACATACCTCTTACACAACCCCCAAATTTCACTGGGTGGATGATTCCCAAGAAGCAAGAGAACTTTTCAGCATGGTTTTTAATTTTCTTCACCATGTAAGTCCGTGCCAGTTTGCTTGGTGTTCACTTTCTGAACTAGGTAAGGAAATATTGCCATAGGGATTTTATACATTTATAACTTCTTACTGATAATTTATTCATATTCAAGTCCCTTTTGGGATATGTTTGTAACAGAATCTTTCATTGCATTAGCTTACCTAATTTTTACATGAAACTCCAATCCCACTGGATGTTTCCCAAGACCTGGGACAAGTGCTTAATGAAGTAATTATTGCCGTAAGGGTTTTTCAGATTTACAGCTTGGTGTTGTCATAATATTCAGTTTGGAAATTGTCTTCATACTGTATAGGCAGACAGATAAGCTGAAAAAGGGAGATTAATTCTCAATTAATTTTGGATGCTTCTGAAATATTCTGCTTTGGAAATGCAGAACACTTTTAGGAAGCCTTTGGAAAGATTGAGACTGCTTAAAGAACTGCTTGAGTATCAGTTGTTTAAGCTGTATGATGACTCTGAAGCACAGGTTCATAAGCTTTATTTTCATCAGCTTATATGTTAAGAATACAAAGGAAAGAAAATTACTTACTGAAAGGAGTACATAGCAAAAAAGAAAAAAACAAAAAACAAAAAACAAAAACCAAAAACAAAACAACAAACAAAAAACACCAAAAAACCAAAACCAAACTCAATTTTAAACTTGGGGCTTCCTGTTCTTGGTACATCCTACCCTTCCTTTACAGATCTTTCTACTCTAACTGCATGTATGTTTAACATGTTTGAAATATGCATGGTTGCCAAACTTTGTTTAGCAAACAGATGCTAGTGAATGTTCTCCAGGATAACCTTGGCCAGGGATGCAGGTTACCAGTGCTGTTCATGTGGATGGGTTTTCAGGTTGGTGCTAGCTTTTGCTGGACATTTTGTTCCCTGCCATATTCCAGATTTACCCTTCACACAGTGGTACCACTCTCAGTTGCACTACTGTTTCCATTTCTCCTCAGCATGAGGGAAACAACTTGAATCCTGGCTTGCAATCTGTCTCACTAATGCTTAAGCTGGTGTTCACAGCCCTAAGGGCTTGTAGGCAATCTAATTACATTCATTTCATAATTTCAAGTGATGGTATTTTGTAAACATTTTTAATGTATCATCATTAATATGCTAAGGAAAGAAATCTATTTCTGCCAAGAAAGAGGAAATAAATCTTCACTATCTCTTTAGTCCACTAGTTTACTTTTAGAATAGAACACCTTTTCTGAAAAGCTGTTGGAGACATATGCTCCCATTATTATCTCACAGTGATTTATCACTAACTCCAAAATAAACATTATATCCAACTTACCTGCTTGCTACTGCCCTTGCTATGCCATTTCAGAATATCTTAAAGACCCAGCATATGAACATTGATATTTCTTGGGTTTGGAGTTTTCTGCCTACACTCTGTTTCAGTATTGTTGCCACAGGTATTTTTTTCAGATATTATTAAGCAAAAGGGAAAGAAACAGAAACAGAATTGCCAGCTGAAGTCCTATCTAGAGAAGGCAAACTCACTCACAGAAATCAGTGCTGAAATTTTCTTATTGGAAGGCTGTTGAATTGAAAAATTTTTATGTACTAGGGGAAAGGGAAAACTCACTAGATATAAAGTATGCTATATCCTACGGGCAGAGAGGATCTTTTCACCTACATATTTGGGGCTGGGTGAGTCCATGTTACCCTCAATAACTTGAAACAGGCACAGACCATGGTTTAAGTTCTAATTCTGCTCTCAGCTGCCCAGAATCTCTCTGTTTATGAAATCAGCCATTTTCCATTTCCAGAAACTTTTGCAAGTAACAAATAACCCTTTTTTCAGCAGAGTTAAAAGAAGATGATTTATTGTAGCTGAAAGATTATGGTGACCCAAGGCATAAGACAGGTGGAACCTATGCTTTCTGTCTTAGCACAATTGCCTGCCTCTTGGTTAGCAAACCACAGGCTGCACTCACTTCAGAACAACTCTGCTAAATTATAGATATTTACTTATATTTGAGATAAGAGTCCAGCAATCCTCTCAGTATAAGGGATGTTATTATGCCAGAGCTGGGTAAACAAAGAACAACAGTTCCAAAACAACTTACCTTGAATTGATATTCAGGAAGAGAACATAGCAAGGAAGAGGGTGAGGTTGGGGGAAGTTATACTTCTGTGGCTACATTTTATAAGGGAAAGATAACTGTGAGCTACTGGAATACTTCCTGGTGGCTAGTATTTTTTATTTTGGTTTTAAATGTTTGATCTGCGTTGCAAATGTAGTTTTCATGTTCTGTACAGAATGAGAGATCAATTAAGGAGTTCGGTCACAGGATGCATCATTGCTCCAACTTGAAAAATGAGGCAAAAGAAGGAGGAAGGTCACTACTCATCCTTTTGTTAGTGTACCATTTTACCTTTGTGTTGGTGATCATTGTTAATAGCTGTGTGAGGGAAGCTAGGCAAGCTGAAGTATCTCTGCTCTTTCACTAAAAACTTCACCCAGTGTCAGTAATTCTTCCTTGAAGCCTTTGTTTTAAATGTCTTGGGCAGTGGATTAAGCCTGAACATTTAGGATATTTGTCTCCCTTTTGGAAAGGCTGGTTTAGGCTCATGCAGGTCTTTCACTGCAGGAAACATACTGACCTGTGCTGTTCTCTGCTTCCAGTTTGTTCTGAGGTTGTGCAGTGGCAAAGCTGCTCTGCAGCAATTATGGGACAGCAATTTGAAAAAATAATAAATAATTGCCATTGGGTATAGAACTCTGCGTGCAGTGGAGACCACTGCTTTAGGATTATTAGAATATCACTTCGTGATTTTAAAGCACTGAGCTTCTCAATTGCCTTTTTACCATGTTTAAACTGATGTATGCAAATTCAAAACCTGAAGGATTGCCTATCTATATTTACAAGATATAGTGTAAATAATGCTCTGAGGTCCTAGAGCAATGTTGCATCTTACCCTGTGGAGGCAAGCTCTGTGTTGCATATCTTTTAACTTCAAATGTTTCCTATTTTTCAACATCATTTCTATAGTTATTTTATCTTGTAGGTCGTTAGTATAAAATACAGGCACACAGCACAGAATACCACAGTGAGTTTCTTCTGGCAAAAAGTAGCCTCCTAGAATAGAGGAGCTGAGGTTAAAAATAGCTAGTATGTGGCAGTGCATGGTGGGGATTTGGGAGTTTAAGACACTCTAATTATTCACTAGACTGGTATGCTGCTGTCATCTTCACCAATTCAGAATAACACTTGGAAAAAACAAGTGACCCTCACTATCATACATAATGTGGCAGCTTAATTGGCAAGAAGAGGGTGAAAAGTAGGCTAGGAAAACCCTTTGAGACTGATGGAGCATATTTCAGTGGCTTCATCAAGATAATGTCCCCCAGGTGATTGAAAACAGCAAATAATTCATCAGGAAAAAAATATGAAGGTGCTTCAACTGCAGAACCCCAAACATATTATTACAACCCCTTTTTTTTTCTAGAAGCCTTTCATATCCTACATACCTAGAAGAAAATTATTGGTTTTAATACCCATAAATTATGGTGCTAGTGTACCTAAAGAGATCTTTTATTTACAGTGAGATTTCACTCAGGCTATGTGACCGTGAAATTAAGGGTACTTCAGTGTTATATCTTTGTGAGCATGCGTGCTAAAGGGCATGCTATGTGGTAACCTGCACAAAAATGAAAGCAAGCATGTGTTACAGCTGGAAATCTATCAAGAGTCATTAGGCTCACAAAAGCTCACATTTCTTCAATATCCAGTTTACAGGCAGATTCCATAATCTTTTAAGTGTAAGTAATAAAGGCCACAAATTAAATCACAAAGTAAATGAAGATGTTTTTGTTGTTGTTACAACTTTCTAGGTAGCACAATAAAACTACAAAGAAAGGAACTTCTGTAATTTCTTGGATAAGTACCCTGATTCTGTTAAACACAGATTTAAATAAACAGTCAACTTTAAATATCTATTTTAAACAAAATTCATCCATTATTAGTGTTTACACACTATTACTGTGTCCCTACATCAGTATAAAGTCAATTATACATATTTTTCAGTTGTATTTTGTCAAAAATACACTATTACGTGGTTTTGTTTCTTTAACATTACTAACATGTACCATGGCAACTACAATAAGCAACTGATTTGACCTAAGAAAACACATGGGAAAATGGAAAACATAGTGGAGGTTGTTGCCACTGAAGGTCCCATGTTCATATGAGCAGACTCAGTGCTCTAGAAAGTCTGGATTAACTTGAGTACAGCTTTAAATCACTTAACCATATCTGAAATTGAAATGTGCTAGCTAGTTGTTAACTGACAGTTAAAATAATTCCTGATCAGCAGCAACTAAAAATATTTGCAGGTAAAAGTATTAATCCCAGTTTTCTGAACTATGTGTTTGCATCCCAAGATCACACATCCACATATACACTCTATGCAGAGGGAATGAGTCAAGTAGCTAGATGGGCCTGGCTGGAGCATCTTCTTGGTTTAAGACACATTCACAGATGGTCTGAGCATGGATGTTGTTTATGCTACTGGAAAAAGAAAAACTTTATTTCACAACCAGAAAAAATATAAAATGGAAATTTTATATGTCTGATATGAAGTATGTCTGATACTGAAGTTCAAATATTTATGACTACCATGCTCACTGCTGAGATATAATCAGGGATATTGTATTTTACTGGTTCTCTGATACCTACAGCTTTGACCTGAAAGTAAGCAGTGTCATTATAATGGGCCATATATGATCCAAGATGTCTCTTTCCAGCCTTATTTCTTCTATCAATTTTCAAGGCTGATAAAATTTTCATTCCTGAATCAAATAAGTAAATAAAAAGTACAAGGCAATGTTTCAATTACACAAGTCTGTCAACCTATACAAAGAACTAAACATTTCTTAAATTGACTGCTGTGTGATATGTTAATTAGTCATCACCAGAGAATGAAGGGCACCATTAGCAGGCAGGTGCACGTGAGATGACGTTAAAGGAATATATATGCATGGAGCCTCAAATCTAACCATCTTATTTGCAATCTGTTACCAAGCTAGAATTTAGTTAAACATCTTGAAGATGTATAAAATCTCTTGTAGAAGAGGCACTGGCCCTTAAGTAATTGGCAGCAGCGTGGCTCATTAGAATAGACTCTCATCTGAGGTGCCAAATGTGCCCTGTGTTGAGCTGTTCAATAATCAGCAACCAATCGTTCCTCTTCTCACATCGCTCAGCATGACAAATCAGTGATAGTAGCCACACAGGTTAAGGCAAATGCCAGTTATTGTTTACGTCTCAGGTTAGCCAGTTCTCTTTCAATCAATACAATGTCTCTAAAAATACAATACAAATAGACTGGTGGTGTAGTCTTCATAAAAAATCACATGACTTCCCCACATTTCAAAAGCAATAAATTGTAGAAGTGCAATACAAACAGTGGTATGAAACTGGCTATATTTAACTTGAAGAATATAGGGACTGTACTCCTTGAAGGAACTGGTTGCGCTGCATTTGCCAATACCCAAGTTGTAGGAGATACCAAAATATAGAGTTTCAGAGTAACACGGTTTAAAAAGCCAATGAAGGGAAGTCCTTTAGTTTTTCTCACAGAGTCGCTTGTCACTATTACATTTACCCAGACAATGCCCATGTCCTTCTCCAAAGCAATTGGGGTTAATAGATGAGAAGCCTGGGGTGTTCCTTCTTGCATGTATTACTTCCCCTTGGCTGGCAGTGGATTTCAAACACTGTTTTACATTTTGTATTTGGCTTAGTTAAGTTCCTCTCAAGTTTGCAGCCTTCCCTAGTCTTTACCTGTCTAAATAATTGAGTGCATTTTATCTGTGTAATCTGTGCCTTTTATCACCTCAGTGTTCACCTGTGGTCAAAGATCAGTGATAAATAAGGAAGGCGATAGAATTTGTAATTCAGACAGCACTGTCTGCTGCCTTACTGTGCCAGCATTAGCCATGAGGGCAAGCGTCTGTTTGCTCTTATCCACAGCATATTGCTGATCATCCCTCGGTTCTGGCATAGAACAGCAGTGTGCTTTCCACTCTTCCACTTCCTGACTTAAGCAACAGCATCCCATAGAAATGAGCAATGAATCAGTGACTGAAATATTTACTTGACAACAATTAAATCCCACAATCTTTTTATCTCATCACTAGTTTTGTAAGAAATAGTGATGGAAATCCACAAAGTACTGTGACTATCCCAAATTTAAAATGCAGATAATATGCTTGTGTATTCATACCAAATCCTGCTGATTCTGTCAGTTTGGAAGGAGCTGCAGGCTAAGTGGAGCAGGGTGATGTGCTCTGAAGTTAGCTGAAGGGACATGAATCATAATTCTAAAGAGAGAGGCTGGATAGAAGGACAAGGAAAAGTAGCCAGTAATATTGGAAATTTCTTGAGCTCTCTGTTCCTAAACAATGTGTAAGGTCTGACAAAGAGACATTCCCCTTGTTCTGCACATGATGTTTTTCACCTGCTGGATCTTGTCCCTGCAGCCAAGGACACAGTAACATTTCAGCTCACCTACTTCAATCCCCAGCTGTCCACTTTTAGCCAAAGTCCTGCAGCCGGTTGCCTTCTGAAATGGCATCACTTCTCCATCTTTGCTTTCCCTGGTAACAGTAACACAAGAGCAACAGAGGGCTCCTTGAGTATTGCCTGTCATGGGGTCTGGCTGCAGGATGAGCAGTAACACAGCACTAGTTACCTGGTGGTGATCTCTCAGTGTGGCTCCTTCTGTTTTCTCCCTTCCCTCTCTTATTCCCCACATTACATATAAACACAGTCACTTGATTTCAAAAGTTTTTTATAACATTTTTTTGTCTGAATTTTGACTTCATTTTCTGTTTCATTTCTGGTGCACAAAGATTTTGGTTACTCTCTCTGCATAAAAGGAGTAAAAATCTATACGCCACATTTAAGTATGTATTTTTTATTTCTGTTAAGTAGTATAGACACTAGAGAAAACAAAAGGTGCAATGTGAGGCTCAAAAAATTCAGCAAATACACACAGGAGCTGTTATTAAAAGTACATTCATCCAGAATGACAATGGTCTCCCTGGGCATAACTCCCTTGTGCAGTAAACGAAGCACCACTCTGGAAAAATGCAATGCGGAGGGAATATTTTTGCTTATGATGGGAGTAACATAAGAAATATATTCTGAGATATCAGGATAGCTATTACTGTGCTGTGGCAAGCTTGGGCCTTTAAATGTCTAGCCATTTTTCTTTTTTTAATGGCTCATTTCATATACGGTTTGTCATTGTACCACTGACCTTTTCTCTTCTGACTTGCGGCTGATGACATCATGGAAATGACAAGATTACCAGGAGCGATGGAAATAGGTGCTTATCATTGTACAAATTAGCAAAGAGCTGGCAGCAACAGGAACATGATAGGCTGCTACGTCTGCTCTGGTGCAGATGAGAAAGCCACCTCTCAACCATCTAAAATTGGCAATTGGAATTGAGTTGGGGACAAAAGTTCCTGTTTGCCCAGGAGCTTCTTTCAGTGTGGGAGCAGCTAAATGAAGATATCTAATTATCATCTATTAAAAAATGGAGTTAAGCTATTTTTCAGCTTCAATAGATAAATAGTACAATTGCTTATCAATACTTCCTATTTTAAATTGGAGCTTCAGCATATTTTCTGGGCAAAATTTCAATAATTATTTCCACATAAGAACCTCCCCACTCATTTTAATTCCCTTATTCAGTTTTACAGTTACAGGAAGCACTGATATGCTTTAACTGTATTTCATGGTGGTTTTGAAGTTCTCATAAGAATATAGGGTTCTTGTGCTATCATTTGCAATGCATTGATATTCCTGATATGTTAGTCTTGACTCAGTACAGTAATATTATTAGGCTTGTGGCAAAGCTTCATTAGTAGATTCATACTCACAGTAAAAGTTAGGAGTGGTCTTAGTACCATATTGAACTGGGGCCTTGGACATGACAGTTGAATTACTAGGATAGTGCTGCAGAGTGAATACAATAGTCAAACAGATGTCACCTAGGTAAGAGGATCACACAGAACAAAATACTTTTGTAATCATACTCTGGCTATAATGGGAATGAAAAGAATATTTTGAGTTGTGTTACCTAGGTGATCTGCTGTTCTAACAGACCTCCTCTGGCTTCTGTCCCTGCCACCACCATTCCCCCAAAAAAAACTAAACAGAAGACAAGAAAAACAAAACTGGATGCTGTTTTCTATCTACAAATTTGTTTTCTGTGCCTTATCAGAAGTTGCAGGTAACTGTGGAATAGATGAGGTGAGGATTAGACTGCAGTGGGTCATTCCAAGGCCACTCGGGTACAACTGGTATTGATAATGTTGTGATGACTGCATGTATAAAAGGAGATTCCAGTTTTCTTAATAGCGTTGCAAGGTTTTTTGTGGTGGTGTCAACACCTGCTGAGAATGTTTACTTTTTGTCATTCACAAACAGGTAAATTTTCTATAAGAAAAGGCTTTTCCTTCATGCTCAGGAGTGGAATAGTTTTTACTACCCCAAGACCCAGACTAAGGGAAGAAGTGAAACCACAATCAAATATACAGGGAAAAAACTACTTTCCTGGGAAGGTCACAGGGAAGTATTTAGTAATGTCCTTAAATAGTATTTGTGATTTTATGGAAAATAATTATGTGGTACCTTCTGCCTTCGCTTTGTCAGAATTTCCAGGGGCATTCTTTTGTCCTGTGTTTACACCACTCCTATGGATCCTGAGTGTGGTTTTAGTGAGATTGAATGAGCTGTACTGGGTAACCCAGTGCTCTACAACTTTGTAAACA
>WEIU01022731.1:138701-177953 GCA_013389925.1 Aegithalos caudatus | reverse complement strand
CAAAGCTTGTCACAACAGTGAGCTTGGCTGCTTTAATGCATTTTGACATGAGAACACCACCTAAAGCCTCACACATAGAGATACTTTACTCAATAAGTTGAGCTTGCCATGNTTTTATTTATTTAGGGATTCAGAATTAGTTAATTGAGTTTAATTTTTATTACAAACATCAAAGTTTTGATTTCGTTCTTTTTATGCCAAAATGCTGCACCTGAGTCCCAGTACCTTGCACAAATGTTTAATCAGAGCCTATTTATGTTTACCAAAAATAAGGTACCACATGATGAGTAGGAATACCCAAATTAGACTGGGTATTACAGGACCATGGATTCAAGCCAAGGAATACAGCGTTTTCCACTGATTCCAAAAAGGAACAGTTCACAACCACTACATGCATAGCAGTTATACAGTTACACTGGAAAAACATGATATTTGCTATGAACTGTCTGACAGGGCTGAGCCTCCTACAGAAAAGCATCACTAATGGGTCCAACATTCCTCCAGGTTTCCTTGTCAGCTTTACTGCAAGCCTTTGCTGCCTCTAGAATTACTTCCCATGCCTCTCCACACGTGCTGTAACTCCAAATGGTCCCGGGACATACTTGGCAAAGATTTATCAGATGTGTGAGGATGGACTACATCAGCACATAAACAGTCAGTGTGAGGTGGGATTGGGATGTTCCCTCCTGTGTCACAGGGAGGTTTTTACCCCCATGGACTGCCAGATAAATGTGCAGCACAGGTGTAAAATGCATTTAGGCATCACCCCATTCCAAACCCTTTGTCAGGGCAATTATTGTTACCTTATAATGATCATCCAACCCCTTCTGTTTCCCAACACGTTGTATTGGAAAAGAAGGGGGTTTTTATTGGAAAAAATAATCATGAAAACAATGCTGAATGAAGAGCTCGAGATTCAATATACTCAGATTAAAACCAAGTTCTTCTTAAGTAAATTAGTTACTGCAATAGAAAAAGTCAGACCAAATTTCAGTGGTCAGGGAGTTACTGAAAGTTTTGAGGGTCTGTAACAGCTTGGCAGTTTTAAAATTAGAGTAGACTTTAGTGAGACTTTACTATTTTGGGGTTTTCAACAGCTAAGCAATGCAGGTTTTGGTTTTGATTTTGTTTTTGAGATCTGACAGAGCTGGATAGATAAATATGCAAAAGTAATTTGCTTAAATAAAATTCAATATGCAAAATTTGTATTTACCAACCTCTTATTGGCAATTTCACTCAGCTTCTTTGCTGAATCAGTCTTCTGGTTATTTAATTTCTGGTAATTGCATAGAAAAATAAAAGCTTTTTGGAAGTTATACATTACATCTGTCTATTTCTGTCATTCAAATTTACACTGGGGTGAGTTCTTGATTTAGTTTGGAGTTAGTGTGCCTATCTGTGCATCTAGAAGATGATATATTTCATCTGGAAACATTTACAGAGAAATGTCCTCAACCCATATATAGTACATTAAAAAAACATATAAAAGAGGAATGTATATTGTAATATTGTTACTTTAAATCTGAAGTTACATTAAATCAGATTGTCATCCAATTCCTTTGGGGTAGGTAAATTGTAACATGGAGTTTCTCAAAGATGAAAACCTCTTGGCCCAAGAAAACTAGTATTAAACTAGGCAGTTCCACATGTTTGTAATTTGTGGAGAAAGTGCAGACGGTGACAGAATAGTGTCTGAACTATTTCCCACTCTTTTTTAAATTTGTGTATAGCAAATTGATACACTTCAAGGTAGCAGCTGTTTAACACTAATGCCAAATTATAAAATAGTCTGGTAAAATTCAAATATACCTTGCATATTTTATATTACTAAACCACATTTAGGATCACAGATTAAATTTAACCTCAGTTATGCTACCCAATGTAATTACAAACTTAATTTTTGTGATAAATGAAACTTAAAGAAAGTTCTGCAAATTAAGGATAGCTTACAATATCCACATATCTAAACTGAACTTCAGTGTAGGTATGTGCCAACACAAAAAACTATGACAATTGCTAGGCTGGGAAAACTTTTAGAAGTAAGTGGAGACCCAGTGACACCTGCCATGTCACCTGACATTATAATTATCTCAAAAGCAAATTAGTATATTTTTCCTATTGTAAAATGAAAGTTGAAACACTCCAACTTGGAAGAATTCTCATACTGGGATCCCTACATGTATCTTAGGAAAACTGGTGTCACATCCATGACCACTCACATCACTTCCATATCTGATGTTGTAACTTTGTTTTTTTACAAATACACCAAATAAACTCCATTCAAGAAGGTTCCTGGAAAGAAGAATGCTTTCTTGAAGAGTACCTGACAGAAATTCAAGGTTCAATTAGATCCTCAATGCTCTGAAAGCTACACACAGCAAGCACTTACAGAACCAGCAGTTTGGCAGAAAAGTAATAGAACAACTTGCTCAAAACCTGGGAAAGTTTCTAAACAGATTATACAAATTACACTAGCATCTCCTCCTTGTAAGTTGTTTCTAGCAGTAAAAAAAGCTAAAGTTAAATGAAGATTTTCAACTCAAGTCTGCATTACTTGGCTGTTCTTTAAGCTGCCAGGAAGGAGGTCTAGATGCTAAGAACCATTACTTATTTCAAATTATCTTCACATTTTCTTAAAGAAAAGCACATTACATGCTGGAGACTTGGGGCTGAAAACGTGTTTTCTCCAACCTTAGTTCCTTTCCCATCACAAAAATGGGATGTGCATGGATGTGTTAAATGTTAAAATGCTTAATGATACCAAATGTGTTCAGCATCCCTCCAAAATCTACTGTGATACACCAGACATTTATTAATGCTTTATCAAAGGGGTGGTCTTGATCAATAACCCCTAACTTCATAGGGGTTAGGCTTGCTCAAAAAACATTCCTGCTTTTGCTACACCAATAGCTATGAAAGCTGCACCAGTCTTCAAAACATTCATTTTGCAAGGCTGAACATTGCAGAGGTAAAGGTATTCATGCTTTTTTTTTTTTTTTTTTTTTTTTTTTTTTTTTTTTTTTTTTTTTTTTTTTTTTTTTTTTTTTTTGTCTGACTGCTCTCTTTACTTAATAAAATGATACAGGATCAAGAATGTTTGGCTAACTTGAGTTCCATTATCACATAAATTAAGTCTAATGTTTCACCCCTTACTAATATACCTGTGAGAACAGAGTTCAGTTCAGATATTCCAGTTGACTCTGAACTCTTAATTTAAGTAAAGATGCAAATGGATAAAGACTGCACCTCCTAGAGGAAAGGAATGCTTCATCAATAATAACCAGGATGCTATTCAAAGAGAGATGCAGCTTCCTTCCTCTGTGTGCACTTTGTACAGGTTTTACTCTAATGTCAGGTATTTGTTCTTACCTGAAAGAGAGAAAAATGACAGGAGAGGGATGGAGCTGAAGTTGGTTTCATAACATCTTTCTGGTGCTTGCAACAGGAAAATATGATACATTGCTGAAGGGAGAGAGTCACCACAGAGTGGACATAAGAGAGCTACAATGCTCCACATGCTTTTTCTTACTTTAATGAGAGTGGATTTTTTTCTTTTGGGTAAGTAGTTCTCTTACTACTGTGGTCCAGAAAATAATGGTGTTCTAGAGCCAATGTGTGGAATTAACATGGTGTTACAATACTGTTTTTGTCCCAAAAAAAGAGGTGGGGAGGAGATTGAGAGTGACAGTGTTTCTATGAGAAAATGTATAAACCAGACAGCTTTATTTTTTTTTTCCTTTTCTAAGACTAATTGAATTTTCTGAAAGTCTGGCTCTGTGGAAGCCTGTTACATTCCCTGAACATGAGGGATAAGAGTTCCTGCAGCCCATCCCTGAATGTGAAAGAACATGTTTATTTGCTACCCGTAATCCCACTGAATATTCAGCACCAACACCACTGAGGAGCACTCAGTTCCCAGGCTGCTATAAACCCTGGGGCTCAGGCTGTTTCCTGCAGCTTACAAAAAAATATCCTTCCATTCCCTGAAGTTGCTCCCAGGTCTGGTTTTACCTGGCCAGGCTGTGCAGGGAACAGAAGAGGCTCAGGATGCTGAGCCTTGGAAAGCCAAGGCTGGGGCTGGGATGAGCAGGGCTGACTCTGCTGCCCCACATCCCACTCTGCTGGCCCCACATCCCATCCTGCTGCCCCCACATCCCATTCTGCTGGCCCCACATCCCACTCTGCTGGCCCCACATCCCATCCTGCTGCCCCACATCCCATTCTGCAGTCCATGAAAAGGAGAACTTGGTCTCTCCCCACACCCAGCCCTGCCCCTGATGCCCAAATCAGTAAAATTTAACCTTGAGAACCTTGGCTTTCCCTTTAGCTCTCTACAGATGAAGTGCAAGTGAGAAGGACAGCTATTCTTCTAGATTTTGATTCTTTGTTTTGTTTAAATTGAGAGATTAAACACGATTCAAAGAATGCCATTCAGCACGCTGAAGTGACACCCTCAGAGTGGAAAGATTCCATTTGGAAACACGTGAGCCTTTCAGAAAGACAGCAGAGTAGACAAATATAGACAAATATAGACTGGGTACTGATCCTGTGAGAGCAATTTTTATTTGGAGTTATTGAGACAGCTGCTTTCCTCATGAGATTAAAAGCTCCAAACATCTCAGAGTAATTTCCTATCTCTGCTCCTCTGTCTGTATTTGGTACAAGTGATGTCAGATGAATCTAGCAAGATGCAGTCACCAAGAAATGGGCTGTGCATGGCACAGGGGGGATTTTTTTTTCCTTAAGGATCATTTAATGGGAATTTTTTATATTGAAACTCATGTATTATGGTTTAAAAAAAAAAAAAAAATAGAGAGAGAGAGGGAGAGAAAGAAACAGAAAGAAATCTAGTGCCAAAATGGTAAAAATTCAAGTTTATTCAGCATAAGCTAATAGTTTGGAAAAACTATTTGGTTCCATGCAGGTTTGCAGTCACAGTGATGCAATAAGTGATATATGTCAGGAATATTAATAACAACAGAAAACGGTGGTAGAGTGAACTGTTAAAACTTTAGTCACTGCAATCATCAGCATCGTATCATACATCTCCTCTTTCCACATAAAAGGAAACTATAGCAATATGAAATACCACTACAGCAAATTTTAATTGTTTCTATTCAAAGTTGCCATTTGAGAATAGATATTCACAGCTAAAGAAAAGGTGTTCAGACTTTCTGTTAAATACTTGTATTTCCTTTGGTGCCAGTAGAGCTTGTACTCTTTAGTGACAGATGTGATCATCCTTGCACCAATTCAATTGAGGAGAATATTTGACATAAAAATGAAGGATAGAAAGTTCTGAACCAAATATACAGATACCTTTTCAGACCTAGGTTGGAATTCAAAAAAAAAAAAAAAATCAGGCACATGTAGGCATGTGTAAACTGAAACAATAAATTATATCAAAACATTGCCTGTCAGCTCCTGCTCTACTTTGCCAGTACAGAAACATGGTCACACACTGATAATCACTGCCTGGAAAATCTACAAAATACAGTGTTTGTCTTGATATTCTTGGGGTTTTTTACTCATTTAATAAACAAAAGAGTTAATATTATTACCACTGAACTTGCAAAGGAGTATTTACCTTATAAGACTGGTTGAGAAAGTGTAATTTTATCTACTTTTTTTCTGATATTACAATGGACTAATGACAATTACACACACAAAAAAAAAAATCCTACAGGAGTAGTCTTGTGTATCTGTGAGACTCACAGAAATAAAAGTTATAACCCAAACAATTGAATACTTTTGATGAGTTTCAAAACCCAGCTAAATACTCTGAGCTCTGGACCAGTTTTGGAACGTGCTCATGAACAATATTTTAGGACATCTCTTTTCTATGGGCCTGACCAAAGAGCTCTGAATTCAAGAGAAACTTTTCCAGTTAATTCAGTGAGTTTTTGATGAGGCCCCCAGGTAAATTTGCTGTGTCAGTACCACACAGTATCTCATCTTACAACAGTATCAGATATTTCAGAAAGCTGTTTTTAACTGGGTTCAGGAGCATGATAACTGAATTACTTGTGTAGGATTAACTGGCTGTCTACCTCCTTGGACAATCTTTACTTTGTACTCTGAGCTATACTGGGGAAAATGGAACTTTTGTGCCTTCTGGTGTTTAGGCAAATAAAAATTTTAACTTCATTACAGTGTCTAGAAAAATGATATAAGAACATGTAAGCTCACATGTATGAAAGAAATGAAGATTGGCAAAGCCATGGTATATACAAATGCACCAAACTATTACATGCTACCTATCTGAGGTTTTTTCTGTAGTTCTGGCCTTTCAAGGAAAGAACATGAACTACCTCATAAATATAACCAACTAGAAAAAGACCATATTTAATTATCCCCCTAAACCTTGCATATATTATTCAGTTTATAGACAAGGGACAAAGTTGTTCTGTAAATAAATAAATAAATAAATAAATAAATAAATTTGCTAACCAGAAATTTTATCAACATTTACTCTGAAAAAGAAAATATGAACTTTTACTTAGTTCTTTTGACAAATTGAGCTTTGTTTGTAAAATCTGAGCATCATCTGGGTTGCATGAAAACTTTTTGATCAATTAAATTAAAATAAATCTGACATTAAGTAACATATGGGTGTGAGGTAATCTGCATCTTGATCAGTTGCAGAATGACAGAAAGGTCAGCTATGGGATTCATTCCAGACAGGACATCTGGGCAGTACTTTTGGATCTTTAGGTCTGCATCTAGAACTTGCACAGATTTCATGTGGCTCATTTGATGCACCCACAGCAAAGTGCTCATTTAGAAAGCTGCATCACAATTCACAAATAAGGGACTTCAACATTAAATTATTAGAAACAATTCATGCCCACATAGCAACCAAATGATATTTAGATACCTACGGTGGTAAATATCAAATATACAAAAAGAAGAAGCCCATGAAGAATAACTTCTGTAGGACATAGATAAAATGCAAAGAACTCTTGGGAGTAACACAATGGAGTAAAGATCAGCATAACAACATGAAAAATCACTTTTGTCTTGGTAAACATAAAGAGACCTAGCCCTGACACACGTCAAAGGGTGTTTTCAGAGCTGTTCTGTGCTCCTGTAACAGAGCAATGGCAAGGAGAGCACAGATGAACCAGCACTCTGGTACTGAGCAGAATTCAGTGTTGAGCTGAAACTTCTCTGTTTGCTTTCTTTTAGTGAAAATAGAAACTGCTTAAAGAAAGACATGTGACTGCTGGCCTCTCCAGCCAGAGGCAAGGCTCAGGTGAGATGGACAAAGCACTTTAAGAAGAGAGGAAGCCTTAGCAAGGAAGAAGCTCTATAATAACAGATGTGGCTCATTTTAACAGGCCTTGCCCTCCACAGGAATCACAGGGCTTTTCAACCATCTCATTTCATAATTTCACATGGCATAAACAATCTTACCTCAGCTCATAAAGTGTGTATGCACAGGACCACTGCAGAAAATTCAGGCAATAAACTAAACTTCAAGCTACAGATTCATACTGCAATCTCTCTTCAAAAAATATTTGCACTGTAGTCATCATAAGGTTGTTTTTTATTTTTTCCCAAAAAAAATTCTAGCAGGATGAAACTAATCTGAACATTTTCACGGAACATTCTTAAATGAGTGCATTATTACATTGACAGACCTGTTTGGAATGTTAAATTCTTTTATTCTTACAGTATTACATTTGTTTGGAGATTTTGCTTCAACTTTAGTGTTACTTTGAGTTAAAATGCAATCTCTTCCTCAGTAATTTTTGTTAACAGAGTGATAGTTCAATTTAAAGTGGTTGAAATATTTTACTCAAAGTAATTACCAAACTTTATTAACAGTATATTTTCAATGACTCCTGCAATTTTCCATTAAGTTTATTCAACCAAATTGACTAGGAGATTATTTCTTCCTTTCTATGGAGTCACTAAAGCTCCTTTGAAACGGTATGAGTAGAATAATTAATAAATTTTAATAATGGAATGCATTGTACTAGGAAAAGATCATTACAGCACATTGTTACCCACTGCATCCCAGCTCTGCACTGTTTTGTTACTTTCATTCCTTACCTCTTTGTTGGCTCTGTCTGCTTGAACTAATGTTCCATTCAGACACGGCTCTACATAGTGGAGTTCTTCATTATACTACAGAGGGAAATACAAAGTATGATGAAAAATTTAATTAAAAGCTTGGAAGATACAAGTCAATTTAATGACTTAGAACTACAGTGAATGAAATATGCACAGAAAGCAAGAACAAAAGGATTTTGTTCATTTGTAAACGCTGGTTGTGGTATTTCTTTTCCTTTTACATGCTTCTTAATGTTTCAGAGGTTTATACTTCTAAAGGAGTATTGAATGGATGCCAAAACTCAGGTGGACTTAAGGGTGCTATATACCACTAGCTGGCAAAAATACCCCTCAAACTGAGATACTGAAATCTGGATAATATTAAGAGATCATGTTTGATACATCACAAACTGAACTCCTAATTCTTTTCTACATATAAGAAAAGTCCTGAAAAATATTCATGACACTGTCTAACATTTTAAAAGGTTAATACTGGAGCAACTACACAAAAAAAACCTCTGTAAATTGAATCAATCCTAATAATGAGTGACTATTTTCAAAATTTTAGTCAAGCAGTGGGTTATTATACACAAATTCAAGAATATGTAACAGATCTTGAAGGAATTATCTCAAAGTATTTCTCACAAGGTGTAGAAAGATGGTAAGTTAAATAGCCTAGTCCTACATTCACAAGCATCCTAACCATTAAAAGAAATGAAATTCCATCTGCAGTCAGTAGAACTTGTAATGGATGATTGAAATTTGAAATTTGGACTTGTTTTATAATCTTTTAAATCTTTGACTACAGGTCAAATTATTAAAGCACTACCTTCAACAAGTAGTTTTCTAGATAGATCCCTAACCAAATTCCTTCTCCTGCAAATTCAATCTCCTTTAGAAGTAGGTAACTTTCTAAGTTATCACAGATCAAACTGTAAGGACTCTGCATCTAGGCTTTAAGTGGTTTTATCCTTTCATAAAGGATTGAGTGAACATCCACAGTAAACAACACAAAAACAATCAGGGAAAACATTTCATTAGATTAATGTAAGCATTTACTTCCTTCTCCCTCCACAACAGTGGGAACAAAGAGACCTCTCCAATAAATGACTCATAACAAAAAGCTGCTGAGACAGGGGTCTCTGTCACTGTGAATTCTCACTGTCTCTCCCTGCCTGTAGCTCCAAATTTGCTCTATTCCCTTCAATTTAACACCACTTCTCTCTCTACACCACAGGGCCCTGCAACCTGATCCCCTTTGGACACCTGTCGTCACCATTCATTCCAGCAGTGCACACACTGCTCACCACATTCATCACCACCTAATTACTCCTGCACAGGGAAGAGTATTTAATTTGAACTGCAGGAGGGCACTGTGCCAGACTCAGTCCTCAGCTACAGGGGAATATAAACCCAGAGTAACCTGTTATTACTGGACATACAGATCATTTACATCAGCATCAGCATAGGAACTGGTGATATAAAAACAAGAAAAAGTATTTGAAAGATATATACACATCATTTCTGCAGCAGATTTGCATGCTTGCCTAATTGTTTAATTGCCATCAATGTTATTTCAATGCATGAGAGTGCATGGACTTTTCCATTGTTCCATAGTTAATACAGAGTACATGGCAAAGGCTTCTAGAGCAGTTTAGAGTCACAAGAGTCCCATGTGCAGCTCAGCCTCATAACAGTTTATTGATCTGATAAATGATGTACTTTCCCCTGCAGTTACTCTCTTCTGACTGCTTTCCAATCTATCTCCTGAGAGTCATTGCAAAATAATAATGCCAAATCTACACAGCATCTCTTGTTATAGTCCAAAGTTGAGACTATACTCCACTCTATTTTAAAAAATAAAATACTGAAAATCTGTGACAGACTCTGGTACACCAGCCCCACCTCCCAAGCTTTGTTCTGGTCATACACAGGTTTTTCTCAATATGTTCTTTAATCAAGGTACTTTCCAGTTAAGCTTGTTCTTAATTTTATCTCTGTAGCTGTCATTGGAAACTACAAGAGCATACATATTTATCTCTATATCATGCCAGGTACAGTGTCTGCAACTGGCCAACGTGCAATAAAATGCTAAAGGCTCAAACACCTGCATTTAAGTAAACTCAAGGTTTCCTAATGTTGTAGTAAGACCACATTTTGGGGTTTTTTTAAGGTCTATAACTACCAGCAAACAAATTAAACAATGTCCTACTCTATCAGGCCTTGCATCTAAATAGTTGTAATTTCTGTTCAGGAGATTTCTGTAAGAATTTAGTACTAGTTTGAGTAACTCATGTCATCAGGCTGTTCACAGACTGCAGCTACACCACCACCCAGAGAGATTCCCAGAGGTTTCCCATGAAGCCTTCAGTGTTGTGCAGGATAAAGGACACTCACACTTTCAGAGGGGATGTACTTCAATCCCTTCACAGCCCCCTTTCACAGGGGCAACCTCCTTCAGATTAATTCAAAGTTTTCATTCTCACATGGACAACACAATTGCATAGAAACTGTAGATATTAATCCTTCTGAAACCCAGACAAACTGTGTGACTGTTTCCAGCTGTGGCATCTAATTGACCTTGAGATTATTCCTACCAAAAAATGTTAAGCAATGTAGCATACATGGCAGGAGTAGCTGGATGGTGCCATGTGAAAAGGAATATATTATGTAATGATGTTCCAAGATAACAAACATAACTTGGAAGTCTTCTCTGTGTTGTGCATCTATTTTACAGATATAAATGAAAGCACAGTAAGAAGAATTTTTATATAAAAGGTTTAGAAGGTTCTCATGGTTTGAATTCTTGCAAGGGTGAATTTTAATGACCTGTGTAAATTTTTGTCTCTTTACTAATTGGATACACTTTTTAATAATTTCTTAAAATCTCAAATATAAACAGATGGAAAAATTCACTGGATAGAATTATATCAGGTCCTAATGAAATTCCCAAAAGAGTATCTGCCTAAGTCCACAAAAACTGGAATACTGATGTGACAACATGTGAAAGCATTCAAACATTAATCCTGCATATCCAGTTGATAAGATCCTTAGTACAACCATAACTTTCTACTAAAACACCTAACTTGTGCTTCATATCATATATTTGATTTCTTTGCCTCTGCCATAGGGTGTTTGAAGTGATATTGGTGATGCCTTTCTTTTAACTGGGCCAAATCTTTAAAGTGCAAAACCTCCCCACTACCTCATCAGTAATTTGGATGTAGTCCTGCATTTCTTCTGACATTTAAAATTTTGTGTTTAGTGAAATAACTTCCTGATCTGATTAAAAACTGCTGCCCACACCAGCAATGCCAGTATAGATGTCTTGTTGATTTACCTCAGTGAAAGCCTGCATTTGGCTTTTCCAGAGCTCTTGCATTATGCTGTTTTCTCACATTTCCTAATGTTACACATCCCACTCCTCCATGTGACATCTCTGCACCTGATAGTAGTGACAGCAGTAGCTGGGAGAGCTCATACCTGCACAATAGCTGGGAACAGCCTCTGTTTTGCTGAGGGGAGGGAGGTAAAAATTAGTTACCTTCCTTTCTGAGCTCTTCTTTGAAAATCACAGTTTACCCTTGTAAGTTAAAGATGTAATTACACTGATAATTATTATTTTATTTACATACTTATAGTTATCTGTCTTATTACTTCACATCCTTTTGTCCCTCTTCTCGTTTCTTTGCACATATAGGCACAAAAATGGAAGTGGGCTAAAATGTGGACTAAGAGAAACCATAGAGTTATTTAGAGTTGCTGGCCTACATTCTATAATAAGATACTATTCATATTCTGAAAATGAGATATATATGGTTTTAGCACACCTACATAAGTAGTATACATTTTCCTTAGCATTTTCCAGATTTTTTCTCTGTCATATTTAAGCTGCCTGGCTCAAGATCCACAGAAATAAATTAAATTCCCATTTTGTTGTGCAACAATACAGATAAAATATTTCACATTATATTAAAGCGTATTCAGATATCAAATTCAGCCCAGCCTAAGAAGCCAATCCAGGAAAGGAACCAAAGGAATTGGTGTTTCCATAATTTACTGGGCTGAAAAAGTGGCACACAAGCACAGCCCACTGCTTGGAGACTTCATATGGAGGTTTATTTTGGCTGCCTCTCTTTGTCAGCCTGCTCACACATCAGCTCTACAGAATCTGATTATTCAGGCAGGCTAAAAGTAAATTTATCCATGGTCTATTCTGTAGGAATAAAAAACAAAAAGGAGACTCTTTATATTGGAAAATTCTACTTATTAATACTGGGAGCTATACTACTGTGCTTTGAATTAAAAAATACTTTTATTCTAAACAATTTTACTAAAAGGGTGTGTCTCAAGCAGTCAAATTAATTTGACATTCTTGGCTCAGTTAATATTTTTCTAATTCAATGTAGAGTTTGTATAAAAGCATTTTGAAAATTTCATCATTTGACAAAATTAGTACTCGTTTTATGATAATATTGTTAATTTAATGCTTGACTTGGAATTATACTTCAAAGTGAATTGGAAAAATATGCCTTTTTCTCATTTTGTTGCAGATATCTCTGTTCATTCACCAGTGAACCGACCTTAAATTTTAACACGGACAGCACAAAATTGCTCCTGTATTTCAATTTTTTTTTGCAATTCAATCATCTAGTCCATCAATTTCAGATGGATATTGCAACAACCTACCCATGAAAGCTAAAATGATCTTTAACATTATCCTTTTATGCTTATTCTCTAGAAAGACCTACAGCCTTTCTGCTTTCTGATATATATATACATTTAAATAGATAGATATACATAGATATACAGAAATACACACAAGTATTCATTCTGTTAACCACTGTGCATAATAAAGCCATCCTGACAGTCGCAGTCATTCAAGTTCAAAATGTTGCTTCATCTAGTAAGTACACATTGTTTGTCCAGCTTTCCCACATTAACAAAGCTCTTATTCCCCCTCAAATTTTGGTCTGGGGAGAGAGGGAGGTATTGGCCATTTGCCTGAGCCTTCCAGAAGCTCAGGAGCCCTGACAGAACAATTTGGGGTGGCCTTTCAGGGCAGTCAGTCTGAGCAAGGATGTGTGCTGTTTGAAGGTTCAGTCTCCATCTGGGCACAGCAGATCTGTTCCTGCACACACTGCACAGCTCTGGAGACACAGGGGATCTGCTCCTACAGAGGTGTCCTAGGTTACAATGTAAGATGTGCCCAAAGTATGTATTCTGTCACCACCCTCAGGAGCTGTTGGAACCAGGTGGGGCAGTGTTTCCCTTGCCCCTCCCTCTGGGCTATCTCCTGTTCATGGGCCATCAACGCCTAGCCCATGGCTCACAGGTGACTCCCTCTGGGTGTTATCTCTGTTAATTGGCAATCAAGGACCCATTGTATGACTCATAGAATGATATCAGCCCATTGTGAAATGCCCCACCCAGGGGGAGGAGCCAAGCATTCCCACCTGGATATAATCTGGGACAGCACAAAGGGCAGGGGCCTGCTGGACTCCCTGAGGACCAGAGCTGCCAGACCTTTCTGTGGGATCACTGCTTCAACAGGACCACTTCATCTGGACTGCTATCATCACCCTAACTAACAGGGTGTCAGGTTGTATAATTTTCATTTATTTTATTTCACTTTTATTCCTCCTATTAAATTGTATTTTCTGACTTGGAGTCTCTCACTGGTTTTACTTTCAAACCAGCACAAGAGGGCATTTCTTGGACTGACACGTGTGTGTCTTACCTTCAAATGAAACTGCTGTCACACCAGCAGGCTCTGCCTGAATTACAAAGAGTGAGATATAATCTCACTCAAACATTTGTCTGTAGATAAAAGCTGTATGGGATTTTCAGTGCTTTCACACCACTCTTGTGTGGGCTTTGTTGTCTCATGTTTTGATCACTGCCAACATCTCTGTTCCTGACAAATTTCATTTGCCCTGTTGGCACTTGGTCAAAGCCATGCTTTGGAAGCAATCTCTGCAGATAACATAAATCACAGTGACTGGCTTTGCTGTGTCCCCTCCCTGTGTCTTTCACACACCACACTTTGAAAGCAGTTCATGCTCCAGCCCCAGCAATGAGGAATGGCATAGGCAGGCTGGGGATGAAGCATGAACTGCTTTCAAAATGTGGTGTGTGAAAACCCTGAACTGCACACTCCCTTATCCACAGCACAGGTCTCTCTTGCCAGTTTGTTTCATTTTCAAGGAAACAAATTTTTTTGTTTGTTTACACTGTTATTTTTTTTCCTTGTGAGACAGCAAGAGGAAGCTGAGTCAGGGGAGGTTTAGATTATACACCAGGAAAAGGTTTTTCAACCAGAGGGTGCTTGAAGAGTGGAACAGGCTCCCCAGGGGAGTGGTCAGAGCACCAAGCTTGCCAGAGTCCAAGGAATGTTTGGGCAATGCTCTCAGGCACCTGGTGGAATTCTTGGAGTGTCCTGTGCAGGGCCAGGAGTTGGGTTTATGGATGCTGATGCATCTCTTCTAACTCAGCAAATTCCACTATTCCATGACTTAGTACAAGCAACTCCCTACAAACTCTTCCTGCAGAACCCCAAGGCAACAGGACAGCACTCCCCCCTGTTGCTACCACTCCTGTCATGCTCTCCTTGTTTCCCCTACATTTCTGAGGTGCCTCTTTCAATGCAATGAATATCTTCAGGTTCATATTTGCACATCAACGTCCTAACGAAATTAAACAGCTGAGCTGGTAAGCATAAAAACACATTCTTCATTGCTGTTTCTACTTATTGAAACAAACACACACATATCAGTCCTAAATGAGGTTCTAGAGAGGAGAGAACCTACAGAGGAAAAAATTACCTCAGACAAATGATGTAATTAGCACAGTAATTAAGTTTCTTTATAAAAATTGGGAATTTCTGATACTAGTCAAGCACTGAGGAGGGCTGCAGTGTGAGAGAGGGCCACAAAGTGCCCTGTGCCCTCACAGCCAGGTCCTGCCAGCACCAGCTGTGCCTGGGCACACTGCAAGGTGCCCAAATGGAGGCACAGCAGCCTGGGGACAGTGGTGCCTGGAAAGAGTCATCAGCAGCTGGAAACATCTGGAAACCCAGCTGGGAAAACATCACAGTGCCAGGGGTGTGCTGCAGAACACGGGGTGGGGGTGCCCAGGGTGAGGGAGCCAGGCTGGGCTGGGACAGCCCTGGGGCTGCAGCCATGGGTGACACGGCTGGAGGGGACAACGAGGAGCAGGAAAGGCCTGGCCAGCAGGGACAGGGAGCACTACAGAGGCACAACTGTGGGCATGATTTCTTGAGACTGTAAGGTCTTCAGCCTGTCAGACTGCTGACTTTCTTGGCTTGGATCTTTCTCTTAAGGACAGTTCCTGTAAATAGCCATTTTGTTTTCATATTATGTCTGAGCTCTCATAGCCACTTCTCTTCCAGGTGTTGTTTCTGTTATTTAACCAATGAAGAGAAGTGTTGTCTTTACTGACTCATTATATGATTCTTCAGCACAGCATGTTATAAAAGGGCTGTGCAAAATGGCAAATAAAGCCTTCTGATGTTTGTAACTACTGGAGTCACAGAGCTGCTGCTGGAAGCCAACCTTGGCTCAGCTGCCTGTGAGCTCCTGCACTCACCTGAGAGGGCAGAGACTGCAGGGGCTGGGGATGAGCTGAGCCAGGGAGGGGCTGGGCACAGCTTCAGCCCGGGAAGAAAGGCTCAGGTGGGTGATTCTTTCCTTTTCCCAACATAAATTCAGTGATCAGAAACTTGTGTAATTTGACAATAAGTTATGTAAAAAAATTTTGTGACTCCATGGTGTTTTACGCACAGCTCAGTTCATTTTCAAATACATTTAAATTGGAAAAAGTGATGATTAGCTTTTTCATACTTTTTAAAAAGTATGAAAAAACCTACTTTTTAAAAGCTTTTTTTTTTTAAAGTATTTGCACAGTATTTCCAGTGTACTAATTTGGCAAAATCATTAGTTTGGATTCAAGCTATGTATGTTTTTACATTTTTTTTTGTTGTTGTCATAGATGAGCCTTTTGATTTTCCCAAAGTAAAACTTTCACTTAAAAAACTAACTTTTCTTTTTTTCTTCCTAGATAATTCATAGTAACTGTTACAACTACTGATATGCACCAAAAAGTGGCTGGTCAGGCATCTTAGTAATTACTCGAGTTGAAACATTCTTTCAACTTACAGAATTTATTTAGATTACAGTTAATCACATTTTTTTTAGGATAGTAAATCTTTCTTTTTATAAAGTATGTAATATATCTTTATACAACATGAGTTTCTGCTAATTATACAATTATCATGCAAAGAGATTAATATGAAAGATAGTATGAACTACTTGCTATACATTAAAAATACAGTATATGTACTTATACTTCATGCACATATACTTCATTTTCTATACAATCTCAGTAATTTACATTTGTGTCTCTGAGGTAATTTAATTTAGTACATAAAGGATACTTCCCTTGTAGCAAAAAAAAAAAAAAGTCAGAGTCTTCCTTATATTGAATAAGTTGAAGACACTTACACATTGGAGAAAACCATTTATTTATAAAGTATTAGCAAGGGAACATCAGCAAGAGAAAATTAATATAACAACCAATTCTTCCTGTGTTCCATCCCTTGTAAATCCCAGTTTGGGATTGACAATTTTGGACTTGTTGAGGTCATCCTTACCCACAAGATTAATCCCATTCTTCTTAAGTACAGTAAAAGCAGCCTCTTGTCATAGCTTTGAAACTTGTACCTGTACCATGGAAATCTCACTACCACACACAAGGGGAGCTACTGAAAATCTGATTTCTCACTGTTAGTAACCACCAGCAAGCCCTCTACACAACTTACACATTCATTACACATTTCAGGCCAGAACATGAACATTGAGGAGTTATGTTGGCATTTTATCATGCAAGCCTTAGCAAAAGCTAAAATCTGAATCTATTAATCCTTGCAGTTTACCCATTTGGCATATTGCACTGTATTGCAGAAGCTGAGAGAGAAAAGCAGAGGGGGAAGAACACACCCTGAAGCTAAAAGTTAAGGTAATATACAAAGTTTTAAAAAAAATTTAAACTTAAAAAAAAAAATTAAAAAATTACTGTTCTTTGCAACCCCAGACTGAAGACTACATCTTTAAGGAGTTTCAGATTGGAAGTCATAGACAAACTAGACAAACAATCCAAAATCTGACACTTGGAGAACCTCACACTGAAAAAACACAATGTCTGTCCAGTGGGTTCAAACATCATCTCATCCATCACCTGTCTGCAACATTTTTCAAGTGGCTCATGCGAAGTAAGGCATGACAGATAGCAAGAAATCATGGAAGAAAAATAGTAAAAAAAAAAAAAAAATCCTGAGACACTCACAGCAATTATATTGAAGAAGTCATCATCTCCAAGGGTATCCAAAATAGATGAAACTGTCTGTTTTGCAATAGTCAAGCGAAGCCCTTTCATACTGCCACTGACATCCACTAAAATTACCACATCCTTTGGAGAGGTTGCTGCCTGGATGTACCTGAGATGAAAGACAAAACTTATTTTAAATACTGAGCTTTTCATCATTTCATATTTCTTAAATACTGGCAGTGATAAATTTCCTACCACTTTCTGTTTCTGCAGTCAAATGCAATGACTCCATTTTCATCAGGTTCCCATTTAATTCCTGTTAAAAAAAAAAACAGGGAATAAAATATTAAATTAAATTTTCATATTAACTGTTCAAAATGTATCTGTGGTATTGAGGCTAAGTAGCAGTTAATGGAGTTTCATACTTTAATTTAACAGGCAGTGCCATCATAACATAGGAAATACTGGGAGGAAGAAAAGTTCCTAAATTGGAGCAACCAGAAATAATTTTTTTCCTCACCCCTTTTTAGTCTACTGTAAGGTGAAACCTCTTCAGGTTACAATGTCCATTGCAGCACTTTCACAAAGCTCCTGCCATTCCTGCTCCCTGGTGCTGTAAGTTTTATCTCACCTTGCCAAGCTCTTTCCACACCTGGAGCACTTCCCACCCACGTTGGCTCCAGCAGCCCCCTCAGCACTGTCTGCTTCACTCACAGTCACACTCTGAATTTGCACTCACATCACTATGAACAGGTAAAACCTCCTGCTTGTGGGTCAGAAGAAATATGATAAAAATAGCTTCAAGGAAAAAAAATAATGACAGGGGAATTCTTCCTGCTTTTTACACTCATTTTCTGGCACAAAACAAGAAATGGCCTTGAAAAGAAGGACTAATATTTGAAATATCATGGAGATTGGGAACTGAAATATAATCTAAAACTAACACAGATGTAGTAGCCATTACTCTCAGCCCCTTTCAGACACACAAGCTTATAATGAACTTGCTTAAACTCAAAACTTAGAGGAACGTGGATTGCTAACCCTCATCAGCCAAAGGAACAATAGCCACTATGAGCCTGATTCAAGGGTACAGAAGCTTAAAATAAGTTTATTTAACTTCACAGTTCATTTTAACGTGGTAAATTTTGTATAGGATTAAACATAAATCTTAATAGGCAACAATATAGGTTTTAATCTATTTCTATAGAAATAATACAAGTGATGTGATTGCATTTTCTTACAACTGGTGTGAAAATAAACTTTCAAACAAGATTTTTAAATCTTGAAAGGTAAATCTGACAGGTTAAGTGGAAGTTTAAAAATAGAACAACAGATAATGATGAAGTCTTACCATGTGCATAGATAGAGCACACAATTTAAGTTTACTACCATATGAAGGCTCTAATCCTTTTGCCCTCCTTTCTCACAGCCTATTTAGAAGTTATTTTTCACCTGTGTTTATGTCTACCTGAATAGAAATTTTTATGAGTACATGAGTTATCGTGAGGGTTTCACCTCCAAATAGAAATTGGTAGAAAAACCTCAAAATTTTCAAAATGTTGATTGGAAATCTCTCTGAGAACTAGATGAAGTAAAATCAACCCTGCAAGGATCTGTGGCAGTCAGGGTTTGTGACAATACTCAATGCAGCCATAGAATTCTTTACAGTATTTTAAGAACTTATGTTCTTCCTACCTGGATATTGCCTGAAAAATCCTTTTGCACTTCCAAAGTACTGCCAGATGAGAGAAGGGTCACGATCAAAGTTATCAACAAACACCTTATTTAAAGATTCTGACCAATAAACTCCATTTACAATGGCTGGATCTGGAAAAAAAAATAAAGAACACACACAATGAAAAATGATCTTATCTATGTAGAATCCCATGAACTCTACCATCTTCATCTTATTCAATACCCAAAAATCTATTGACTGAAAACTGTTGAAAAATGGTTTTAGTTTCCTTTGTCAAAAAAGTGATCCATAAGAAATAATTCACTTAAAGAACTGAAATATGGCTCAAATACAGCAGAGAAACCTGGTGCTATTTTTAGATGTTAAAATTGCTCTTTCCAACATCTGTCTTGAACCACCACATCATTTGTTCTGGACAACATAAATAAGTCAATCTAATTTAGATTATTTACTCAATGTACCTTCCCTAAATGCATGGAATGTCTCATGGCAACACTTTGTTTTTTAAAACATTAAATTTGGTAATGTTTGAAAGTTTTCATGTTGGAACAGAAAGTTAAATACCTTTAACTTCGCACTTGAATTATGATATGCATAAAAACACATCTCATGACAAATTCCACTAGTTGTTATTTGGAAAACATTGAATTCACATTCCACAGCAATTACCAATTAGATTCTATTTCCATAGAAAGAGAACTACAAAGCAAATCCTTGATGCTGAATCTATTTTGTGGAAGACAACCCCCATCTACCGATCCCTAAAACCTCAGGCTGCCCAAATATTTTTTTAAGCTGCAGATTTGGTTCAATTTGGGAAATGAGAAATCAATGAACATGTCTTAGTTACTGGATTTCAAACCATGGATTTTGAAAAGTGAGAAACAATTAAGATACAGAATATTCCCCATTCAATCTTATGTGAAGTCAGCAGAACAGAAAGGAAAAAGCAGAACTGAAATCACAGATGCATTATTTAATTTGCAAAAGTGTGCATACATGAATACACAGTAACATTTGCTCAAGCATTTTAAATAAAGCAGCCATTAGCTTGCAAAATAATGCCACTGTACTGATTTCAGAAGACTGCTTCAAAAATGTGATTTTAATGGACTGGAAAAAAAAGGCAAATTGTTATCTTCCCCTGTATTAATCAAGAAAAACAGCAGATAAATGGAAATGTTTCAGCTACATAACTTTGCATGTTGCTTTCACCTAAATAGTTAGATTTATATATAGGTGAAATGCTGAAAAAGCAAGGTCAACAAAACAGATGTTTTTAAAACATGTGGAGTGTAGTTACTTGTTTCTCTAGAGGATGAAATATACACTTAAAATCTGCCTCAGCAGACACACATCAAACAAACTGATGTCACTGCTCCAAGGGCACTGCTTCAGTCCTGCCTGGCTGGCAAAACCCATTGTCCACTTGTTTCCCAATCTGTAGTTACCCCAATAATGAGCTGGGACCAAAACATCACAAAGCAGCTCTCAAGACTGAGATCTATCATTGGTTTGTAAAAATAACCTCCTATGTCAGCATTCCAAAATATCAGCCCACTGTTTAGCCTTTAGACATTACCTGAGATGTGAAATGAGAATAATTCTCACTAAAATGAGAATTCCATTCTGCAGCCCACAGGAACTTCCCAATACCACTGATATTCTGGTTCTGCTCCTATGTTTCATTTCTAGAGGAGTACCCAAATCACTACAAATTGCAGTGGCACTGTTGACTCAGCATCACAATCCTGAGATAAGGCAGTCAGTTTAGTCCAGCTTTGAAAGGAGCAGCTAAGTTCAGAGGGTTGGGTTGGGGTTTTGTTCTTTTTCTTTTCCTGGTGTTTCTAGAGAAGTCTGTTGAGAGGAAAAGAGAGGGCACCATTCCTCAAGGCTCTAGAGGGCTATAGGCTGTTTATATGCCCTTCAGTCATCAGCATTAGTGAAAAGCCAAACAAATCAAACAGAATAATTCTATATTCATTTATATTTAAAATAACCTGCAGTACTTCTTAGGAACTCATGTTTGGATGTCATTCCAAGATTGCCCATTGTACCTTGGTATTTTCCAGTTTTATCAATTCAGTGGATGTGCCCTACCCTGGACTCCTCAGGGCCTAATTTTTAGTGTCCTTTCCTAATGAATCTGAGCTCTAATGAGCAGTGGGAAGAACCTTCTGTCTCCCAACCCAATGACAATTTAAAATGAATTCTATATGCATTCCATTTCTATAAGGTCATGGCACAACTTTAGTCATTCACATCTTATGTTCTGAATTGAAGTCCTTCAAGTAGCACATAAAATGTATATTTGTATATAAAAAATACAAATATAAATCATTTAAAAATCATATTGAAATATCCATGGATATTTTGGATTACTTTTTTACACCATCTGTGAAGAGCCACTTAACATGTTTATATATCCATATTTCAGATTAGAGAACTCTATGGAAATAAAATCAGGAAATTTTCCCTGAACAAGGCTGGGGGAGTCTATATTCTGCATTAGGCTAAAACTAATCATCCAACTGCTGATGACTCTAAACATTAATCCAGTGACTCTGAAACTAATAGATTTATATTTTTTTTTTATAGCTGGAAGGAGCATAAAGCAGGCATTTTAAATAAGAGGGCACAACTAAAATGTGACCTATATTCACTGTGTAAAGCTGGTGACAATGCACCCTGCATGTCTGTTATGCTGGCTGTTCTTTCAACAATATATCAAGTTATGTTTGAGGCATCAACCACTTTAATAAAAGAAGCAAATAGGGCTACAATCAGTTTTATCCTTGTAATTAGAGGAAAAGTGGTGTAGGGACAAACATAGCCACAGTAGAGAAGAGCAGAGCTGCAGATGCTGATTCTCCAGTGGCTGCTGCACCTGCAGGCACAAGGATTCCACACTGGGGCTCCTTGCTCTCAACTTTAAACTCTGCTGTGTGGCTGCATCTCTGTCCACATGCACCATCCCAAACCCAGCTGCATTTCTGACCATATGTTCTCATTAAATCTCTACACTCTCATCATCTAATAACCTGTATGTTAAACTTGTTCTGGGCAATTTCTAGTTTTAGTAATTACACTAAACAGTTTAAATTCCCCCAGTATTTCATTTAGAAACAGTATTCTTAGGTTTTTCAATTACTGGTGAACATCATCTGCATCCCCTAGATAGTTAAATGTCAATAGTGGTAAATTAATCTGTGTGAATATTCAGAAATTTGGTGAGGGAGGAAAAAAAAAAAAAGGTAAAGCTTAATATAAATGCAAAATCATTAATGTGATGTTATGGAGCTCAAAGATAATAAATGTAAATAGCTTTCACCAAAGTCCTTAAAATATAATTTCTGCTTTTGCTTCCTTGCAGATAAAATATAATTAAAATATTCCCTTTCCCTTGTCTTTTAGATGAGCTGGCTTGCAATTACATGGGATTTTGCTCCACCATTGTTTGTGTAGCTGTTACCTGTTTTTACTGACATTTAACATAAAACCAACCTCCAGGAAAATAGGTACAGTGACACGAAACTGAAATGAGATTGCCAAGGAACAGTACAAATCCATGTAGCAATTAAGTGGCTGTCACAGCTCCTGCTGGCCTGAAAAAGACTGAAGTCTCAACAAAAGGAAGGAAGGTGCACAGACTAAAAGATGTGCAACAGCCAAAGGTAATGACTTTTTTTTTATGTTCACAGAAACCAGAGAAGTATCTAGAGTATGCTGTCTATAGAACAAAACTAATACCTACACAACCCATTTTGCATTTCAATTATTGCAGCACATTTTAGAGAAAATAAGAAAACCACAGAGGAACTCAGTAACTATGAAGAAAGTGTGGAATGCTTCTCTTTCTTGCCATATTCTGCTTTATTATCAAGAAAAGAGAAGTTACTAATGATCTTTAGTTTTTTTCCCCTTTTCTGTTCCTTTTGTGATATAATCATTACTTTCTCCTGGAAAGCTGTCAAAGATGCTGGCACTGAAAATGATCTTCCCTCCTGTAATATCTGACAGCCCTGATGGCAGCCCTAAACTGCAGAGCAGTTCTGTCATGCCATGAAGCAATACAAGCACAGCCCATGGGCCCAAGCACTGGAAAAGGAATGCAAAATCCAGCACTCTTTCTGGCTCAGAGATAGCAACAATATTAGCTTAGTTTTTACGACATTGACAACATATTTAGTCTGGTTATATTTTAAAGAATAACAAAATCACATACTTTGCTGGGACATATACCAACAATCTAATAATTACACTACTCAACACTAAGATGAATGCTTTTCAGGGTGGTCCAGCATATTCAAGAGCTGGGGCTGGATGCCAGTTTTGGCAACTGCCTTCGCTTTTTTCTCTCTCTTCCCCTCTCTCTGACTCCAGGGTAATGTGGATGCATCAGCTCACAGATCAAAGCATCTGGCCATCTGTAGACATAAAAGAAGGTGTTTGTCCATTTTGTTTCATGTGCTGGAAACTGTTCACCAATGTCAGAAATCACATTCCTTCCTTGCAAGAATATGGGATGGTAAAGGCTTCAAGTACGTGACTGTACAAAGGCATAGCAGTGGGCATTTAGTGCCTTCATCTTCCAGNTTTTTTGTTTGGGGGGGGATTTGTAATTTTTTTTTAATTAACAAGATGGACTGAGATTCAACTTTAGCTCAATTGAAAGCCAGAATTACAGCTGCAAACTCCTCACTAACAGCATTCTGGGATGGAGACTAATTTCTGTCTCCTAAGGGCTTGCTTTCTTATGAGTTATAGAAAATGTCCTGCAGCAAATCATTGAAGATTTGAGCCCACTTCACCCATTTGGTATTGGCCTGGCTGGGCTTTGCTTAACTCCTGAGATGTAACAGCCAAAAGCAATCAGTGTGGGGTCTGAGCAGGGGGCAGGTTAGAGCAGAGCTCTGGAAAGAGCATACAGGATCTATGAAAACAGAATATTATCAGCTCTTTTAAATTAAAGGAGAAACTCAAAGCAGAAGTCAAGGGCATCCCAGGACAAAGTAGAAAGATTCTGCTTTAACAGAGCTGTTATCCCAGGAGCCAGGTATATGGGGCAGTTGGAACTGTCTCTAACATGCTCCTAAAAGAGGGGATTGCCCACCCAGCAACTGCTTTGAGCTGAGAGCTAAAGTCAAAACCCAGTAATCCTGACAGATTAATTAATTCATGTTACTTATAGGATATAAGGATATACTACTTATCCTTATAGGATATTTCTGTATTTTCAGTGAAACATACTCATTTCCACACTTCTGCATGATACAAATTGAGGACTGTGAAAAATGAGAGTAAGAAAATACCACACCACAGAACTCTAAGATGCCACAATGTAAAGAGAAAGGGTGAACAACATAGAAAATCACTGACAGAAATGGTTTTCCAACAGGAAAAGAGAAAACAGGAATTAAGAGAACACAGGAATTAAGCAAATTGAACAGAGGCCTTATATCCACTGCATTTTCATCACAGAAGCAGAATTAGCTATGAATACTGCAAAAATGAGGAGGGAGTTCTAACACATGGCAAGAAGGAGCTTCTGCACAGTCTGATGGAAGAATAACTCTCAGCAGCCAGGAAATCCAAACCTCTGGCAAGTGGCAGACCAGGAAAAGTGTCACAATGAGCAATAAAGGAAGCCAGTGGAACACACTGCAAATTGGGAAAAGAAAGCAAATATGATTGCTGCTAAATCCAGCCAACCCGTGCTGTAAAATATTTAATGCACAACACACCAAAAGAGACAATTTCATCAGAGCTGTTGTCAAAGTGATGTATGACAAAGGCAAGGCACAGCCTTGGAAATAAAAGTCATCCTTACAGAAATTTCCCAGGGACAGACCCATCCACCAGCCTCACAAAAGCCATTTGAGACACAAGACCATGCAAACATGTTAACTAGCACTTCACAAAAAATGTCCCATTGCTACTGCACAGATATTCAGAGACATGGAGGTACACAGGCAGGCTGACTGCACAGCACAGTGCAGTTGGGACTAACAAATAATGCCTTGAAGGAGGTCCCAAAGTCATCCTGTGTTTACCAACACATCATGTTTCTTGCATACAGCAAATGGAGACATGAAAACCTTTAGAGAGAAATGTTTTAGCAGGTAAAATGCATCACAGTTGTATTGGGCTATAATAAATTAAATCTCTACTGCTCTGTTCCTGGGAGCATCAACAGAGTATGAATGTGCAAGTACTGGATATATAACAGCACACTTATCTCCTACCATGGCAAGTCAATATCTCTTATCCTCTCAAATCAACATGACCTTACTTCTCTTGTGATTTCATAATCCTTGTGTAGCACCTCCTTGCACAAAAGACTGTTTGCACAATTTGAGTAAAACAGAAGTTTTACTCATACAAGATATGAAAATGTTCAGCTGGTCCTAAAGCCTCTGAAGATAGTATTAAAAACACTGAGCAGATGTACAAATGTATCTTGGGATGAGTACATTACAAAATCCGTTATGTATTCTTAAACACTATTTACTCCTTTAGGAATGTGCCAAATAAAAGCTGCAGGACACCTAAATAAACAAAGTATAGTGTAAAAATGTCTTTGTAGGTTTTTAGCCAAACAATATTTTGAAACAGTTTATATTCCAGCCAAGCACACTAATGCTTAACCAGAAGAGCAAGCTGCCTTCCTCTTCACACAACACATACCCTAGGAAAAAAAAAGGGTCTGTGTAATGTAGCAGCATGGAGAAACAAATTATTACAGCATTCTAAGACAGTAGACAAAATGAATATGTATATTTAGATAAACTATTATTATTCTTTGTCAAATGTCAATCTCAATCTTCATCACTACATAGTAAAGTTTCAGTTTTTACTTCTCCAGACAACCATTTAATTAATACATATTTACTCCTAAAGGTTTTCAGAAACCCAGGTTTATTGTCACTTTGTTTAAAAGCAGCAAGGAAGTAGGGGTGGCATCATGATTGACAGAGCTTCATCAGGTCAAAAAGCCTCCTAATATTGTACCTGAGAGTGTTGAGTAACAAACATTCACTGGCTCACATTTGTCAAAAAGCAAAGCCCAGCTCTGAGTAACTAAGCAACAGCTGCTGGATCAGGAGTGGGAGAGAGGAGAGGAGAGGAGAGCTTTCTAGAGGAAATACTTCACATCTCCACGTAGCCTGGATCTGACATCTGTTGCCATGGTGAGAAGGATGCATGAGAAACACAGAGATTAGATCCACAGCCAGAGACAGACTAGAACACAGCAAAGATAAAGCATGGTATACATCGTGCATGGCCATGCCAGCATTTCCAAAAAGCTTGCTGTTGAAGACAGGGGCTTGAGAGATTAAAAAAAAAACAAAAAATCTGTGAAGCTAAAGCTGTTTTCAAGAACAAAGCAGCAGACTGAGTAAATTCTGGGAATGAGATTTGAGACAGAATTTAAGCAAAACCAGATGGAAGAAGCAGTGAAGTCTGTGCATCTCTATCCAACACACAACAAGAGTTAAAACAAAGAAATAGGGGAAGATAGGACATTCTCTGCAACCTTGATTAAATCTGTTGGACTAAGAAAACTCCTTTTAAATTAAACAATGTCCCATGTTAGGAAGATAGCACAAACACTGTCCTAGAGACCTTAAAATGTGAAGACAAACAATCCAGGGAAAGGATTTCAAAATATAAATGTAGTGGTCCAGGACAGTATGTGACCATGAGTATTTAAGTAACAACTCCAGGATGTCAAATGTTCAGAAGCAAAGTCCATAAAATCATATACAACAGTGACAGACAAGATTTTATTTCTTAATTTCACACCTTACAGGAAAATGGCTTTGCATATGTGCTTGCTGCAGATTATAATCTTTCTGCATCACTTCAGGAATGATTTTTTTTGGTTCTAATATTCTAGAAAATAGGTAATCTCAATTTTGGCAGCCAGTTGGAAGGCATTGATAGGAAAGTATGACTGAATGATATTCATAGCTTTTCTTAAGTACCCAATTGAAAAAACCTCACTTAATCAAAAAATGGTTGTGGTTCATCACATTTCAATATCTTTTAGAGAAGGCTCTATTACATGCAGCAGATTTTTTTTCCCATGCAAGCAAAACTTTTGATTAGAGTCTGCATTTATTGACTTGTAGTGCATAAACTTATCTTTTAACATGCAGTGAGCATCATGCAATGGAAATGCCATGTGACACAGGTAATATTCTTTACCAGTCTCTAAACTGTTCATTCAAAACTTAAAGAATATTTGTGAAGTCTAAGTCCAAGATCTCCTTTTGCAATGTTTTCAGCATTCAAGAGTAAATATGGTAAGCAGTGAAACACAGGCTACACCTGATGTCTCTTGTACTAAAGGCATTGAGGTCAGAATTATTCACAGTTCTATTCATATTGTTTGTAAATAATTTTAAAAGTATTGGTGATTATAAAGGTAGAAAGAGGCAAAGGACAGAAACAATTTGAAGAAAATGTCTTGCAGTAGAATAAGAGATAAAGGTTTCAAATTAAAAGAGGGTAGGCTCAGACTAGAAATAAGGAAGAAATTTTTTATTATGAAGTTGGTGAGGCACTGGAGCAGGTTACTCTGAGTTGTTGATGTCCCCTCCCTGCAAACACTCCAGGTCAGGCTCTGAGCACCATGACTGGGGTGAGGATGTCCCTGCTCTTTGCAGGGGAATTAGAGCAGGTGACCTTTAAAGGTCTCCCCCAACCTAAACTACTCCACAATCTGCAATCCACAAAGCAATTAGAGAGCACACAAAAAATTGATTGCCAACTTTGCACAGGAGTAATAACAATAATCCTAACAGAGAGCTCTTAAACAAAGGTTTAAGTCACAGGATAAAATCTATACTTTCAACAGCAGTGAGATGATACACGACAGAGACAAAGGGAGGCACAAAAGAGTGCACATGTGCTGCTGAGAGTCATGTCATGAGCAAAGCTGTAAGACAAAGAGACAAAGCCTCCTTCTGCAAAACATGTAAAAATGCAACCATGTAATGCAACCAGTAATGCAACCATGTAAAAAACCCATGGAAAGGAATTGAATTGTGAAAATGTGAGCAAAGGTAAGAATTGAATTGAAATCCATACAAAAATATTTATAGTCATCTTGTTCTCAAGAAAAATGAAGTACAAATATACCTTAAATGTTTTAGTCTTTTTTTTTTAATAAATCCATATTTATACAGAGTGATCATGGTTACAGAGTCAAAATGATTGTTAATATTTGAATGTATTCCAAATCCATTGACATGGAATTAGTATTAGTGTGCTGTTAACTTAAGGAAAAATTAACTTAGACTATTATTAATGAAGACTTCTTTAACTTTTTATTTATTATTGAACTTTAAAGTGTATTTTACAGTCATGGAGCAGTTTTTAAAAACATGGACTTTACAGCTTGATGTACACAGTTTGAGACTCTCAGCAACATATTGTGTGCCTTATGTTGGTTAGCTGAGTTGACATAAACCATATCTCCTGTTGACAGAAACGTTTGAAAATATTCATGGACTTCAGCATCCATCACTGAAAAACTCTGCAGTTATGGAAAGCACTGATAAAATTGCTTCCTGTACTTCAAAAACCCCACAACAGCAGCTCTATCACAGCATCAGGATGAGAAGAAAACACAGAACACAGTTAAGACAGACTTCTCTTCATTAATATTTATATTATTGCTTTTAGTTTTCGAAGCAGCAGATTAACTTCAGACTGTATAATTGATCATCAAATTTAATTGTCCTGATTCTGTCTACTCTGTCACTAAAGACAAAGCAGTATGTCACACTAAGGCTTCTATTTTATTATCTAAATATATCTGGATGGATCCCTGACAATCTGTAAACCAATGGAATATTTTTCTTTGGGGCNAAAAAAAAAAAAAAAGGATTTGGAGAAAATAATTTTTCACCTGACCATGCAAAAACTTTTTTCCAGCTGCCTTAAAAAAAGATCCTTCCTTTTAACATACATGTATTTCCTAACTTAACAGAGAACCAGGCCTGACAATGTAAAAATGCAGAAGTAATTTACTGAGGCACCTGGCAGTTTATGATAGCAGAGATTTTATAAACTAACCAACCACTGGGCTGCTGATAGGTATTCACCAAAGGCAGCCAATCTGATAAGGAAAATCCTCCCTAGTGCCAAAACTGCAACTAGCAGGATGCACAGTCTAATGTCAGGGGTAGGAAGGAAGGAACTCTTATTAAGGAGAGGTTTTTGGATGTCAATTATGATTATATTTAAGCCACATTATTCAGTTGCTCCCCTCTCAAATATATTATAGTAGGGAATAAAAATTTAACTGCAAAATTCACAAAAACATGACTGTGTTTTTTCACATTATATTTTCAATTACATCTTCAAAATGTATTTCTAAATCATATGACAGTATTATGAAATATAACTTGCTAGATGTAAGAAAGGATGTGAAAATTCACTCTTTTATAGTGGTAGACAGGAAGAAATGTCAGAAATAGTTGAAGATAAATTATGAGAAATGTATTCATTATAAATCATGTCAACATTAAAAAGAAATCCATGTAAGCACTGGTTAAAAGTTCACCTAACTTTCTGAGTTTAAAATGTATTCATATAAGGAAAAAACTTGAAACTCTGCCTATTAGTATAAGCCCCATCCTCCAGTATAAAGAAAGCTGGAGAGTAACTTTCCAGACCCAACACTTTTGAGGAAATTTTATGCTTTATTTTGACGTATCATTATTAGATTCACTAATTGATCCTAACATATTTTCTTCTCCCTGCAGAGAGCACACATCCTCCCTGAAGCAGTGCCTAATGTCTTTTAGGTGAGGCAGTTATTGTTATCAGGTTTCTAAAAGGAGAAAATGCATGTGAATAACTCTCTGCACATGCCCAGAGACTGGGATTTCATCTGGAGCAATGAGGGAAAGCAGGAAGGCACCAGGAAAGCCATGGATGAAATACAGTTATTATTGTAGACTTCACAAGTTAATGTGGTCCTTTTGTGCATTACCCACTACATCTCACCTTTCCACACATCAACCAACATTTCACCTTGGGCCCTTTAAAGACAGTAATCAATTCTTCTCACAAAGTTCCACGGCAGGAGTGGACATTTCTGTGTTCAAATTTGAACAGACATCACTGTAAACCAACCAGGGAAGAAAAATTTCCAAAACTGAGTCTGTTCAGAACAAGTTTATTCATTAGCACCAGCATGGTGCTGCTGTGGGTGCACCTCTGGATGGCATTTAAGAGTTCATGTGATATTCACCCCAGTGCTTTATTAGCAGTAAATGGCAAAAGCCCAAGATAAAAGATACAGGTCAGTCCCACAGAATCCTGAAGCACAGGCTTCCCTCTCCCCACACAGAGCACAGTGGTTGAATTTCAGGGCCATGAACATGTAACTCTGAGTGTGACAGGGGCACTTGGGGCTGTGCTGAGGAGCAGAATGCTGAGCCAGCTCAGAAATGCTCCAGTAGTCACAGAGCTTAAAGTGAGAAGTTGTGCCTGGGGCTGTACAGTGGAATTTCAGCAGAAACAAACACTGGGAAACAGGCAAGCACTGAAATACTGCTTACAAGATATTCCAGAAGTGATCTGTGTGCTGTACAAACAGGAGGCAGTGCAGAACTGTGATCTATCTCTGTGTGGGCAGGAAAATAGAGACATGAACCTTGCACTATGGCTTAAATTAAAATTCTTCTGATGCAGGACATGACAACTTAGTTGCAGAACAAAACTATCTTGTGTCCATAATATTTCCTGCAATACTTCAGTGAATCACACATATATGTCAACATCCTTTGGTGTGAGAACAGACTGTACCACTCTCCACCACGTAGGAGAGATATTTATACACATATAGATATACATATAAATATATATCTATATATATCCTTTCACATATATGTAAATACATATGTCTTTTCCTCAGACATTCACTAGTGCTGAAAACAAAAATACACTTAAGTTAATTAAGAGTATTTAAAATTGGAAAATCTGGGGTTTTTATCCAGTAGTTAAGTTTGGACTCTCTGCTCAATGACTGCTAATCAGTACCAAAGATTCAGTGGATAACTAAGCCTTGCAAAGCTGTAGAATGCACTTAATTGCACTGTCAGCTGTGTTAATGGGATGAAGGTTTATCCTCTAGGAAGTGTTTCTCCATTATAAAACTGAGCAAGTAAAACAAGATTATATGTTCAGTAAACTAAAAATGACAACAAAGGGAAAACCTCCCATTACTTTAAATCAACTTATATAAGCCTACTTTCCCTTCTATTGCCAGGATAAATTGTTTTACTTTGTTCTCTTTTTTTTTTCAAGGCAAAATCAAACACACTTCTCAAGATGCATCTGATCTGATCCAAACAAAGAAATTATCCTTTCTCCAATCCACCTCTATTGGCACATGTCTACCTCCTCCACCACATCTCAGAGATACTGTCCAGGGCTGCTAGATTGATTCACCTTGGTCACCTTGGTGATATGGTCACCCTTACCCTACTTCTGTCAAAATACCCAATGAGGAAAGTCAAACTGGGCTCATTCTACAAGGCTTTTTTATTTTTAAAAACTTTTAGAATGTTTGCCTTTGGGCATGTAATATTTTAGTCCAAAATCTCAATCTTAGACCAAATACAGAGACAGAGATATTGTATGATTTTATGAAATGTAAGGGGGTTAGAAAAAATAATAATTTTATCCATGAATATGCTCTCAGGCACAGAAGTACCTCTCTCTTTAGTTCTAAATTTCTTACTGTGAAGAAATGTTACACTGAGAAATAGAGTTTAAAAGGCAAGGAGAAGTGCTTACATCCTGATATTTTTAAACCATTGAAAAGAAGAGAACCTGGGCTCTTGCCCTTTCTCCAAACATAAAGCCCATGTTATCACATAAATAAAGACCAAGTGCAAGTTCTCAAAACCAGGGGTTGCTTTCCATTAATATTGAGAAAATGTATTTCCTCATGTTTCCTAGATTGTATGCAAAGTAAGTAGATGAGATCCTTCTGTGTGTCACCTCTGGCACTGCACTGTGCCAGGCTTTGCTTTTCAACAGGTGCCACAGCTGAGACCTGCCTGAGTGTGTGTCACCAGGGCACACTGACCCTCAGCTGGGCTTTGGTTCTCATCTGCATTCCCCTGAAAATCACATTTGTCCAAGTATTCATCAGCCTCTTCCATGGAAAAACTGCTGAGTGAAACAGCAGAAAATATGTCATTGCTGTCCACAAGTAGGGGTAAATATGAGGTGACAGATTTAGGAAAAAATCCAAAACCTTCAGTAGGTTCTTCATCCCAGATACAACACATACTTTGGACAAAGAGTATGGGATCCTGGCTACCTATATTCTCATACTAACAAAAGGTAAAATGCTACTCTGCTTTTCTTTTATACACTGTCAACATCTGCAAGATCAGTTTTGGGTCCTCTTTTATCATTTCCTTGTGTACATAAATCCATTATAGAATGGATTGCTGTCCCCAGGGGCAATTTTACTGCCATGCTCCCCGTGGATGGTTGCCAGATAGCCTAGCCCACATTCCAAGTGCTACTTTTTAATTAGATGTCACGTTCCTGGATCCTTCTAAATATACTACTGTCATCTCAAAAAGTAATAAATCAAATGTTGAAACTGTACAAACTTAAAATTAGTAATCATTTTTTCATTATTACTAATGTCTTCTACAACAGCTGTTTAAAATAGAACGATTGATTGATATTTAGAAAGTTGTATCTGAGTATCTTAGGGATGTGTAGCTGTGGAAGTGTACATGCAAGATATGTCCAAGACAGCAGCACATCCCAAATCATTTACATTTTAAATTAATAGGAAGACATAAAAAATAAGGCCTATGAGAACTCATTATGTGCCTCTATGTAAACTGTGTCAATTTTTTTAATAAAAGATTCCAGCAGCTGAATGAGAATGTGCCTTATATACACCTGGACTCTGCCTTTACATTGCCCAAGCCAGATTCAGATTGATTCTATACGTCCAAAAATTAAACTTTCCTTCTAACATGAAAAACATACCTCCATTCTAACCTTGTTTTTCCTCTATGAGTATTTTTATATGACTAATTCACTAAGAACCTTTTCCCTGCTTTCTGTCACAGTTGATAATTGCTACATTTGTGGATGGAAGAGCTACTACTTGCTAAGATAGTTATCACAAAATATCTTAATTAATTAATTATTCATTGTTTAAAAAGATACTGCCTTGCAAATCCTGTGGCTGTGGGTAATGAGGCTATAGGTAATGAGCACACTTTGTGTTCAAAGAGAAGAAATAGAATTCAGTGACAGATTTAGATTCCCAAAGTATGCTTAAGCATTTCTAAAACAAAACATTATAATGAGGAGTCTTTTCCAGGAAAAAATTAAGGAGGCCAGGAGAATGTTGTGCAGTTTAAAAGGACCACCAGCTTTTCTGGAAAATGTCCTAAAGGTGATGGGGGTCTGGACACATAAGTAAATACATGTAACTGTAAAGCCCAATTATCCCACTTTTCTTTGTTCTGGATTCCTTCAGTGTATTAATATTATAGGAATACTAAAATATTTCTTTTCTGAACTGCATAGGTTTTATATTCCAAAGACCAGTAATATTTATAGTTTTTAACATTAATGGCTGTCCATTTGTCACTGGCCCAGCACCAGGCACCCACGAGAGTCACTCACCCTCCCCTGCCACAGCTGGGCAGAGCAGTGATTGTTAAATTCATTAGTTTATCTTTCCTTCTATATTATAGTAAGTGCATGCACTCTGCACTCCAAGATGGCACGGGTGTATGCTTACAAATTAGGTTGGCAGACTTTTTACTGACTCTCATTTTCCATTTCAAAATGTTGCATGCTAAATTTTAATATCATAGATTTGATATTTATCATATTTTCGTAGGGTTTTTTTATTTCATCATAAATGTAATGAAATTCAGTTTTGCTCTCGATTTTCAGATTCTAAACTTGAAGGTGTCCTTAGAATGGGAATTATTTCCTCTTGTTGTTGCCATCAATATTTTTAAGCTTTTCTATGAAGACGGTGAAAGAGCCAGAAGATATATGAAGAATAGCAATATGTTTATGTGCCAAGATTTTTAAGCCAATGTCATTTAGTGCCCAGTTTAGGGACTGTGAACTTCAGTGATTCCACAGCTGGACAGGATCAGCGTGCTCATGGAAGCTGACCAGGCCAAACCTTTTCCCAAAGCTTAACTGAGCCCACAGTTGTGCAATTTGCAAAATAACAGAACCTGATTTCAGCCACGGGATTTTACAATCTTTGGCATTAGATTATAGAGCCTGGTATTAGTAATTAACTACAGAACAACCAATTAAGCCTTTAATCATCTCTTCAGTAAGCTAAATGAACTCCTGTGGTCTCAGTCCACAGCACATTTGCTGATTCTTTGATGAGTCCTGTGACTCTTCTCTGAATCCATTGCAAATAATCAATATCTGTGCAACTAAAAAAACCAAAAGTAAAGAAAAAGTTTAGAATAACCCTACAAATAGGGTTCTCTTTTTTCCTACATTGACTCAAGAGCCCTGTGTTTAACTATTCAGTGATCACACTTGTCTGTTTTCAACTGTGAGTTCTGGCTGTGGTTCTCCCTAGTAATTCAATAAAATAAAACATAACCTGGAAATGAACAACAGGCCCTTTATAGAGAAATGGTATTCTGCAGACACTGGGTTGTAAACTTATCAATATCTACTGCTTCTACTCTCAGGTTAGGATTAAATTAACTTGTTATCACCCCTCTGCATTACAGAACTGGGCAACAAAAAAATTAAGTATATAATTCTCTTCTTAGTAAGAAGACCATTTCCAAATATTGACAGGCTCCAAAGAAGATTATTATGTCCATGTGGAAGGAAAATGCCAATAACAAACCATGCTTCTGCAGTTGGAATACATTTAAATGATTAAAAATGCTTTCTTTCTGCAGCTACGTAAAGTGACAATTTTGGATGGTCTGAATTACACAAAGTAGAAACAGGAATCATCACAGGACTCTTATCTTCCCCATCTCTACAGAAAATCCCTGTATGAGAGGCCAAGCCAAGATGTAGCAAGCCCTTTGACTTTGGCCTTTAACTATAAGTAGTCAGCATATAAAATGCATTCAGTACATAGCAGTAGCACATATCACATAGCTGAAGGTTCTTTAATTGTACTGTTCTCACTACTGACTCAGGATAATTTCCTTCTCCAGAAAAGCACAGTTGCCCAATCTCTATATTCCTTAGCAATTCTGGAATGAATTAATTTATAGACAAGCTTGATTAAATAAATATTAGCACTTGCACAAAAGTAATTTCATTAATCATTAATAATTTCACAACCTTTCAAATACTCTCTAGGAAGATTTATTTTCATACCTAGTTTAAGACTTTATTGTAGGAGTTTTGGCTCCTCAGGATTCTCAAGTCAGAATCCTAACTTTGAAAAGAAGCTGCCATATCCACTGCTTCTATTACCAGACCAACTTATCTGAACTAATTTGCCTTATTACACAATATCCTTGCATGAATCACCCCAATTGCTAGCCTGGAATGTATTAAGAGGAAAGCACTTAATGTCCTTTCAGATGTCTTTTAGTGTAGTTAAAACACAGAAGAGGAACCAGATAATGAGATTAGGCAGCTTTCTACAGACCAACAACAAATATCCTCTAGATATTGTCAGGGAACTTTGGCACTTTCCTTGTTAATTTTTCTTTTATTGCTGCCTTGAGAAAAATAAACAGATAGGTGCTGCAGAAGCACTGCAAAAATACAAATTCCTGCTGTCTGATCAAAGAGAAGTGGCAAGAGGAAAATCAGTAAATATATACCTGAGGTTAGTTTATATTCCAAATTTTTAGACCCAAGTCCATCATTCTAATACCTAATGTTGCTGTTTGCTAGAACAATGTGCTACCCAGAACCTATGTCAAATAGGGGAGTAGAAATTATTCCTTCTTTATTATCTGCAAACTCACAGCAGAGTTTATGTATAGAGCTAGAATAGCACATATTGCTAGAAAGATTCTCAGAAGTTTGAAAGCATAAATCTAATAAAGTATTCCCCTCCATCTATCCTATCCTATCCTATATCTTTCAAAGACAATTCTAGATCTCAGCAAAGATAACATGAAACTGATGACAATATATGCTCTGTTCAAATGATTTGAAGGTTCTGGAAAATAATCCACCAGAATAAACACATTCTGCCATACTCTATGGCAGCACTCATGCAAGCCTCATATGCAAATCATTAACTTCATTAAACTGCTAAATTGCCACAAAACAAAAGATACTACAGAACTGTCATACTTAAAACATTCTTCCACAAAAAAAATTCAGTATTATTGCCAACTGGAAAACGCAGATAATACACAGTTAATCAACAGCTTCATTTCTAAGCAAGGGTGTGCTTTTGTTTGGCCAGTGGAATGATGAAATAAAGCAGCTCTTTCCTTACCCTTGTTGTACATATTGGTGGGCACTTGGACATCACTCAGACTGATGTTGACAGGCAAGTTGTTGAAGTGGTCGTTTGGCACCAGGATGAATTCCTTCCCCAGCTCCAGATAGTTCCCTTCCTCATCTCGTTCATTTATCAGCACAGCATTGAAATATTCATACTGCAACAGAAACCCACATTATTCAGAATGTACATTCAGTGTAAAAATGTGGTTTGAATAGTTTAATACATCTATCAATGCACTGATTAACATCTCCAGCTAGAAGAGTAGAACAAGAAATTTTTGTCCTCTCTCAGATCCCCTCTATACTCTTCACACAGGTACATTTATGAAAACAGGTTTATCAATACATCTGAAGAAAATCCCATATTGTTTCAGTTCTCTGGCTGCCCTGAAAATTTAAGAGCAGTCCAAGAAAAGCTCTAATCATAAACAATGTATGTACTATTTTTAATACAAAGCTTTCTAAATTTAAATATTTTTCTGGGTGATTACTTAATTATGATCTCTGTTTAGCTTATTTCCACCAGATCAAGAACTGCTGTCAGTGCTGAACTCAGTCCCTGACAAACTAAAAGTGTTTTTACTTCACAGGAATATTAACTACAGCTGTAGATGTGTACTCAATGTGTACCAACTGACATTTCCTAAAATTATTTGCTTTATACTGGATTTTAGAAATGCATATCATAGCTGGCCTTGTAAATTATGCATACTTTAATATGGACATATAAACTTAGTAGTGACTTATTTTGAACAAGAAATTATTGTCTGCCTGTTGAAGATTCTTGAAGACTATTTGGCCTATTTAGCACAGAACTATAACCAGATAAGCAAAAGCAATTTAGATAAAATTATTGATATCTTTCTGACCTAGTTTAACCAGAAATTTTACTAAAGCTTTGAAAGCAACAAACAGTACAGGCTACTTTTTAACCTCTGAAATAGCTTAACCCTCGGCAACGATTTGTGATGTGCTTCCTAATTGGAGGAGGGCAAAGTTTAATGTCTTTGAAGAATCACCTTCATTTGTAGTCCATGCCCCAATATCCATTTGAGAGTAAATGCATATAATATTTAAACATAAATCTATGTTTATTTGAGGATAAAATATTCTGTAGTAGAATGTACAGCAGTATACTCTTCTTCTTGAACAGAACTTAAGGTATGTATCATGGAATAATTTCTACAGAAGTGCACATACAGATTTAGTAATTTCAAGGGTGTAAATTTTATTTGCCCATGGCTTTTATAATATTTTGTAAATATAAGGAAAAATAGAAAAATTTCAAGTAAGGATGTCAGAATATACTTGAAATCAACTCTTAAAAAGCATTATTTCATTTTGTTCAGAGGATTATTTCATTTTCCAAAGAAGTTAATTAGTAGACAACCTCCTTAATCAAGTTCTGTAAGTGTCTAGGCTAGCCAGCTACTAAAATCTGTTATATTAAAAGGAAAAGAAAAAAGAAACCACTTATTTTACAATTAAGGATATTTAAGACTGATTGTTTCTTCAGTTGATTTAGTATTCATTGATTTATTGGTCTGAGTCTGTATTTTCTCTTCTCAATTCTACCAGTGTATACACAATATGATTTATGTTTTGAGGTGTTTAAAAAGAAAATTGTAGCATAAAGTAGTCCTTATGCTGTTGCAGATTATTAATATTTTCCTGTTTAGTTTTGGGGTTTTTTCTGTTTGGTTGAGGGGGAGGGAGGATTGCCTTGGGCTTGTTGAGGGTTTTTTTGGAAGTGAGAGGCCTACAAAAATAACATATTTAAGACAGTACTGCAAGTTCTAAGGATTAAACATCAGGTAATGTATGCAGCTCAAAAATACTACTGAAAAAGATGAGCATTTAAGCAGAGCTCTTATACAATGGCTTCTTTTGGGCTCTTCCTTTCCAGAGAAATTATTGAATGTGACAGCTGAAAGGTGATAGAAAGAATATTAAAAATTGAAGAAAAAATAATAAAGTGGATCCATCTGGCATTCTGACACTGCATTTGAGATAAAGCCCAAGGGAAAGAGGATAAAGTCCTGTTTGCTGACAACACAAATACTCTACCTAAGCTCTTAGAGAAAATGACTTCAATTTAATCTTGTCAGTGGAGGTCAGTCTTTGATAGAACCTTAAATAGGTGAGTTCTGAGTGCACACAATATAACATGCCAGAAAGTTATTAGTCTAATAAATAACAAGATAATTATCCAGGTTAGGAGCAGACTCAGCTCTAGTGTGACTTGTCCAGCAGATAAGTTTACTCCAGCCTTACCTAGAGACTGCAGGTAAGAGGAAATCTCCTTCATGCCAGCTGTTACATGAATCATTAGAATTAAAAATCAACTTTTATACTTTTGTGCAGTTAGATTTGCTCAAATAAATACACTGGGTTTTTTTGTTTGTACATTCCTTTGCAGTATCTGCATCATNTGTATATATATATATATATATAACACCAATATAATGGGATCAGTGCCCAGCAGAACAAGCTGCCCAACAGACCATTCTGGCCATATTTGAGACCCCCCAAATAATCCCATTGCTGACAGTGTGCAGAACCCTGGGCTGCTCTGCCATTCCCTGTAATCACAGGAGACAGAGACTTATGGGGCTGTTACAGAACTGATCACAAATTTGCCTTACAGCATCATTCATGCTGACAGG
>WEIU01022731.1:123300-135579 GCA_013389925.1 Aegithalos caudatus | reverse complement strand
GGTAGGATGGAGATGAGAACTGATCTGCAAGGTAAGAAGGAAACTTCTTCAAAGATCTCTGTTCCAGCCTAGGCACTTATTTTGGGATGATGTCTCAGCCACACAAGCACCTTGCTAACAATGGAAACTTGTCTGAAACAAAACTTCAGTAATTTAGATGCAGTATTGAAAAGTATTGCCCACATCTCACATAATTGCAGTATTGTACAAAGTGTGGTACAAGACTGATGTTCTATATTGCCTTTTCTATTTATCATTATATATATAGACATCCAGTGATGCCTAAGTATTTTATCAAGTATTTGTTAACACTTTAAACAGCATATTTATTTAAACACAAATGTTTACTGTTCAGCTTAAAAGATACACTATAATGCAAACTGCCTTTGAAACCTAGAGAGTTTGGCACATAAGTGTAAACAAGTATCAGCTTTTATCATTGAATTTTTAAATGAAGAATTTTTTGTTTTAACAGCATGAAAGAATGCAAGCCACAATTTTAGTTTGCTATATTTTTTTTTTCTAAACTATAGAAATTATTTTTACCAAGACAGCAAAAAAAGTCTCATTCACAGAACAATGAGGACCAGAAAGGTGTAAATGGGAATGATTTGCACTAAAGAGCCAGCATTAGAGCAATATTTGGATTACACTGATAATTCTTAACTACTCAAGAACCATTTTCACAGTGTTTCTGTAACTTTGCAGCTCATCTAAAGAGAAAGTTAAACGTATCTGAAAGATATTAAATTAAGCAATGCTTATGGAATTTTTATTGAGCCTCACAACATTAGAGCATCAGAGAAAATGAAGTAGCAGCAAATAACATGGAAAATTAAGGGGAAAGCAAAACCTACCATGAAATAACACAGACAGATAGAAATGCACAATATTTGAACCATCTACAACAGCTGCAGCCAAATAACTATTATCATCAGCATTTAAATAAAAAAGAAAGTTTATTTCCTTGAGACTGACAAATAAGAGACATCTCTGAGGAGAGCAGAAAGGTTCATGATATGTGAAAAGCAGAATGAGGACATTTATCCATTCTGAAGGAGGCTGTGCTACTAAGGACACACTGGAGACTGTGTCCCCATGCTGGTGCTCGAGGTAAAGAAGTGGCAAATATCTGAATACATATCTGTTTCTAAGGCTCAGAAATAATCTCTTCTGGCAGTTGTCCAGTAAAGAGAATTTCTGTTTTCAAGCTTATGATTAAAGCTCTTGTATTCAATAACTTGGTCTGTTTAGCAAGTAAGTATAAAAGGTCATAAAAGCAAAGTGCCTCATTCAATAAAAACTTCTGAATTTTAAAAAGCTTTTATGTTTGAGGAAACAGCATCTCTTGTTGTAAGAAACAATCTCTGTAATTTCCAATTATTCTCTGAAGATTCCTCTTGCTCCTCTGTAGGAGCATCCAGCACTTTATCCCCTCTTTTTTATGTCTTTATTCAGCAGAAAGGCCCAAAAAACACCTGGGATTTGAAAAGTAGTTATCAGTCTCACTTTAATTATGGAAGTAGTACAGAAACATTATTGCATCCTTGAAAAACAACTGATCTGTGTTCTACACAATCAAATTAAGATGACCTTCCCCCAGGCTATACATGCCTTCCCAATATGATTACCCTATTAAAATTGCCATAAAAGAGGATAAATAAATAATACTTCATTATAGTATAAAATCTATTATAGAAGAAAATTGATAAGACATTAAGGTCTCAGACTTGTAAGGATTAACTGATTCACTGAATTTAGAAAGTTATGAAGGCTATTTTAAATCATTTAGTAAAATTAAAAAACATTATTTTAGGTTACAAGTTTCAGATGAAGCCTCCTTTTCCTTTACAAATAAATATCTTCAAAAATATTTACTTTTACATGCAAAAGCTTTCAAGAGTCTCTTCTTTCTCATAATACTGAACAAAAACTATTTGGTCAGTAAATTTTAGTAAATAAAACAAGGAAGGAGAAAACATTTATGTAACAGGTTTTAGTTTAATACTTTGGACACCTTTACAAGCCTTACTGGATATCTGTAATTTTTGTTGGGTCTAGAAGAGCAAGTATTCAAGTATGTTCAATTTCATACAGATAAGAAACCTCGAAGGAATACTTTCTGCTAAAGACCAAAACAAATCCCTACCCTGGTGACATTGTAATTTTTCTCTTCTAGTGTGTGTAGGTTAAAGAGATTCCAGTTGCATGAATGAGTTCAGAGCCAGGGATCTTGATCCTAGAGATGCAGCAAACCATGGAATAAATTTAATGAAAATTTCTAGAGCAACATTAAACAAAACTTTCATGACTTAAGGGAATCACCTTGCAGGCAGAGCACAATAACTGCAGACTCTGCCTTTGTGGAGGTTGAGCATCTCAAACACACAGAATTACCCCAACCCCTGAGAGCCTGCACCCAGGCAAGGAACAGGCAAAGCCTGCAGCCCACTCACTGTCAAACACTGGGAAAGGGTGAAAAGGCAGAAAACCCCAACCTGACAACTCCACCTTTGCTAAGGTTTATCATCTCTTGCACACACTGCTGTGTGAGCAGGACAGGAACACTTCTTGGGCTGGGGCAGCTCCTTCTCATCCCCTCCTGCTCCTCCACTTGGCCTCAGCACAGGCAGAGCTCCCTGGGCTCTGTGTTCTGCTGAGGATGATTCTTCCCATTCCTGATGGACGTGGACAAGGGCTCTGCACTTACTGCTTCCATTCAGAAACAGACCCTTAGAATTAGCTCAATTTTCTTACTAATAAACATGAGAGGTTTGTTGGGTTTTATTTAAACAATACTTTGGAAGCAGCAGTAATTTGCCTAAAACTTGTCACTCCAAAAGGACAAACTGTGCAAGACCAAAGAAAACAAGAGAAGACTAATTGGTACTTCTGAAGGCTTGAGGATGTTAAAACATGTTTGAACACACTTGTATCAAATTTGCAATCACTTCCATCCTGCAGTAGGGTTGGTCCTCCTTTTCCAAACTAGGAAAACCAAGATAAAATATTACACAGTAAGCCATGATTAGATTCATAATATTTTCTGAGCATTAAAGCCTTCACTGTCTCCTTTTATTTTCAGGTTAGAAGTACTATCCCACTGATACAGATGTGGCCAAAAAACAGATGCAGGATACTTAGAGCAAAACACATGCCAACAGGTTGTCAGGATGCCTTTCTTCTAAATTCCACTAACTCAAATATTCCCCAAACCAGTTTTATGGGGAGGACCTTTTTAACAAATTATACCATATGTGTACCATTACACATGCAAAACTGTAAGATTTTAATTCATTTTAATACCATTTTTATTACTAGCTTGAACCACAGGATTTTTTCATTTCTTTTGAAAGCCCTACAGCTAATACCAAGCTAATGAACAAGCAGGATCAACAACTTCTGCAAAATAACTCTGTAAAAGAGAAGAGCAAAATGTCAGACTTGCTTCAAAATCGATGCACTAATATATTCTGATGTTTTTCATTTTACCACAAGGTAACCAGTGAATGTTGTTCAATATAGAACATTAAAAAAATACCATCCATACAGTTTAAAACGTGCTATAGAGATAGAAAAGCAAACTATTTCACAGACAGATAAGATGAAAACTTTTACAGTGAAATCAGTGTTGTTCTGTGCATATTCAGCTCATCTGACACATTCAGGTTGATGACAACCTCCAGGCTGCTTCTAATTATCGATGGAGACGTTGTGTGACTTCTCTGTGCCTTTCTGCAATAATCACATGCCCTAAGTGCCTCAGTCCTACTTCCAAGCAGGAAGAAAAAAATATTTCTCGAGCTCTGCATGTTCTCTGTCTCCCATGAGAAGCAACTTTAACCCTTCATTCCTCCATTGCTGCCCTGTGCTCAGCAGGGCTGTGCAGCCTCCCCAGCACAGCATGCTCAGGGACAGCACAGCCCATAAACAACCCTGTGCTGGGCTGGGGGCGCAGAACTGCTCCCACAAATGCAGCTCCTATCCAGCACTCAACATCTGAACACTAACTGGGGCCCTGAATGATGAATTAAACATCTACTTTACCAGATTTATTTTTTTCAGACCAACAGGGGATAATCAAAATAATTAAATAGTGAAGAACTAGAACAGAACAGAATTTCATGGTGCTCACTACAATCCCATCTTTGTTTAGTTACTTCCAACCACCCACCAACACACAGGAGGTTAAATTAATATTATTGACTACAAAAAGGAAAGCAGAACACGTGCAACATTATTGAATTTATTTGGGGGTAAAGTGAGAGATGAGATGTTGAGCAACTGAACATATACAAATCCTCTTCAAATGATTAATGACTCTCTCAAGCAATATAGAAATTTGGTCAGCTAAGCCCACAGTTGAAATAACAAAACCATGATGATGAGTTAATTTAATAAAAGAAACACATGTCTCTAGAGTAAAGGGGGAAGGACAATGGCATCTATTTTATTCATAAAATAAGTTTGAAGTGTTAAAAAACTTCTCACAGAGTATCACAGAGTATGCACTTACACTTCTCTGATTCTTTACAATTTTTCTCTGTACTGATTGTATGAATAAAGTTTAAAAAAGGACACAAAGAAAATACTTTTTCATGTCACACACTAAATTTTTTCTTGACTCCATTCAGCAAGCATGAGTCCTACATTCAGAAATTCAGAATCCACATAAACCAGCTGAGGCAGGTTTACATCAAATAGGAGTTTTTATTTGTCCTAGGAGAGAGCAGGGAGACAGGGGAGGTTGGAAAGAGGGGCAAGTTAAGAACCTGGATATTGAAAAATATCTGCATGGGTAAAATGAACATCTGCACACTATTGCCATCCTGAACTTGTGCAAATAAGTGAGTGGTAAAGCCCAAGAGTTAAGTTTATGAAATACAAACCCAATCTCTTTTATGTTTTGAACTTCTAACCATTTTTCACATCAAGCAAAGACAGGCCAACAATGATAAGTATAACAGCAGCAATAGAACACATTACATAAACTGAATTTGTCAGAACATCATGAAACTATCTGGAGTCTGCACAACTATTTCTTCACTGTATTAAATTCCCAGATACTCACAGAACAATTTACTGGGACACTCAGTGAGCTGTGGACTGTGTTGCTATTGGAATCCTATGCACAACTTCAGAGTTATGGTCAAACCAGAGCACACAGTGAGACTGAATGCAACTGAAGAAATGAATGAGATTTTCAGAAACTCTACCACCATTTCCATGTTCCAGCTCTAGCTCATGTGGCAACTTCATCTGTTCTAAATTAAAACAGATAAACATGTTTAGAAAAGCTGATCAGGCACATTAAGCCAACCAGAGGCAAATTTTTAGTTTGAAATCCATCTGGGGGATGGGATAACTGGTAGATTTATGAATCAACTACCCCACCATCCAGTTTGCTGCTCTCTCTTGTTTACAGTCATGAGAAGTTTGTGTTCAAGAAGCACTAGAGATAACATCTCCCAAAGACTCTGAAGAATCCAAGAAGCATTCCTAGGGTGGGCTTTGCACAGAATATCTGCAGAGAGCTCAGGGAGTCCCCAGCAGACACTGGCAGCCCAGACTGGGTACATTGGGATTTGTGCATTCCCCCCAGCTCAGCAGGAAAGATCACACACACAGGGGCCTCTCAGACATCTAAACAGTTTAAAAAACGTTTTTTAGCTCTCTCTAATTACTCTCTCTAAACATCCTAATTTCCTATTTCACTGCTCCTTCCTGTCTCTCTGGTAAAGGATAAATTGAAAATAACAAGAGAAAATACAGTATCATTCAATGGTACAGACAAATGAGTCTGAAATGCCCATCTAACAAAAAACATGAAGAAGCCCTCATTCCTACCAGATGTTTATCTGAGATCCTGCATCTTTTGTTACAAGGACATCATCCGAACAATGACATTTTTAAGGACAAATAGCATTTTTTTTCTTACTTTGGTTACTATCTTCTTAATGGAAAAGATGATATACAGATATATAAATTCCACTGCATCTGTCTACATTGAAGGAGAAGAGCTGAACATAAAAATATTATATAAATTTGTTAATTATGATTGGCAGGAAAATCATTGCCTTTAAATATTTATTTTAGAAATAAAGATTAGTGCTAATATAATATGCTCCCTTATAAAAAAGATGTATCAGTTCTGAGCTTATTGCAAAAGCTAAAACAATATTCATAAAAATATAAACATATTTACTGCTTGTAATGGTTATTTTCATGGATAATTACCACCTTTAGTGTCTTTTAGTTCCATGCTTGCTTCATTTTAAGTCTGTGACAAAATGTACCTGTATTGCCAATAGCCTTTTCCAGGTCATAAGCCATCTATAACCACTGCAATTCAGTGTCATCTTGAACAAAAGGCTTAGCCAACAGGAAAAGGTATTTGGAATAATGAGAAATTTGTGAAGCTGACCCAGAGGTTATTAATTCAAGCTTCCTGGACACAAGTTTACTGCACAGATGACTTACTCTGTGCAGAGTCCAAGGGAGAAATTACAGTAGATATTGTTACAAAAGCCTCCAACTGCCAGAAAAAAGATCCTCCCTCCTAAATAAGGTGCCATGAAAGCACTTCATTAAGCAATAGCTTGTCATTAGCTATTTTGTTGAAATAATATATGGCATGACTGGACCACACAGGGATCTGAACAACAATACATACAACTGAAATGTAACACACAGCTCAGCCATTTACTGATCTGTAGTTTAAACAGACATAGAGACTGAAAACAAATGTAAAAAGTTTAGTGACAAAAATATTTTCAAAGACAGAATGGCTTATGCTAATGGAAGCCATTCAAAATGCCTAATGTAACACACATCATCCTGAAACAGAAATATGCCAAGAATAAATCCTCAGCAAACATTCAGGTACTCAGAGCACAAATATGAGCTTAGTTTTACCTGAGCTATATGCTGACACTGAAAATTTGCAGGGTTTGTTTATAGTAAAGCTGATTGGAAATAATGAAATGTCATCCCTGAAATATCTCAAATTCCCATTCCGAATATTACTGTATTTAGAAAGAATTTTACAACAGGAAGACTTATTATTATTACAAGATTATTTTCCAATCAGAAGAATGCCTGTACTTATACATATATATATCCTGTACTTTAACTGCTTTACAAGTGACTTGCATATTTGTCAGCATCTTGGGTTCAGTTAGACAGTGACAAACCATAAATATTTGAAAGAAAGGAGACACATTTGATTAAAAAACTTCTCATCTCTGTTACAGCTATGCAGAGACTTTGATGTGAATGGTGGGTGCTGCAGCTGAAAACAATAGTTGTCCATTTATCTTGGAGCATACACAGGACTAAGTTAATCTGATACAATACCACTTTTATGTACAGAAGAATTAGGAGGGTTTGCATCTGCACATTTCAATACCCACCCCCCAAATCCTGTGTATGACTGTGCCAGAAGAGGTGAAATAAGTCTGGTTTTTAGTGCTTCTCTGCAGCAGTTGTTCTGGCAGAGCTCAGCTCCCAGCACCCCTGTGAGCAGTGGCCAAAGAGCAAATCACCTCCTGGTCTGCACTAAGGACACTCAGAAAGAGATCAGAGTGCTGGGAGTTCATCACCCACAAACCCCACACATTTCCTTATGTTCCCAGCTCAAAGTATCAATGCACAACACTGGCATCATCCAGACAAAGGTGAAATGTTAAGTTTGATGTCAATTAAGTGCTCCTACCTGAGCCTCACAGTAATTATTGAAAGGCAGGACTCAGTCAGGCAACTACTAACAAATGGCAGAAGAGAAAACAGCCCTGAAAATGCAGCCAGCCTTACAGTTCTCCATGGAAAGCAGCAAGATTAGTTCACTGGTGTCTTTCCCAATTAGCTTTGATATTCTTCTTTCCCAAGCCTTTAGAGTATTTCCAAAGACAGCTGTTGTACACTTCATCACACTGGGCAGATCTGCTGAGGTGCTGCAAGATGACAGGTGAGGAGCTTCACCCTTTGTATTTTCTTATGCTATTTGTTCTTTGTTTCTTTCTACTTTTCCTAAATCTAGCTTATAAGAAATGCAGAGGAAACTGAAGCAGTAAATTTATCTTCACCAGGCTGCTAGACGTAAAAAATTGAGCAAATAAGGTAAAAATTAGAAACTTATTACTTTACACCAGCCTCATTGGAGTCTTGCTAATTGTGTCTCTGCTATTAACTGCAATTTAGTAGGTTAATGAAGTTGGGAAATTTTAATCTTGTTTCTGAAACTTAAAATTTTTCCTCCCACTTCAATTTTTCCTCCCCCCAAAGCAAATTATTTTACTTCAAATCAGAAAATCAAGCTTATCTGCATCTTTCTACAATGAAATCTTGCTGGAACTTATTCAATTTTTCTTTAGATACTGTTTTTAATCACTTTGTTAAAAGTGCAGGGGGGAAAAAATCAGCATTATATATATCTCATGAGAGAGACCAGTCTTGATTCCTGAGCTGCAAGATGGGAATTATCACATCTGTCACACCTGCCTGGTGAAAAACCCCCACAGCACGACCTGCCCTCAGAGCATCACTGGTACCCTGTGCCCTGGGATGCTCTGTGGGATGTATCCCAGCTGAACAACAGAGAGCAGCACCCCAGAGCCCTGCCCAGGCTCCCACTCTGACCCAGAGCAGGGCAAACTCCCCCTTCCTGAGAGCAGCACCTGCAGCTCCTGAGCACACCCAGCTCCCAACGGGTGCCCTTTGGAGGAAACCTTCCCAGGTAGATTGGATAACACTGCCTAATGCCAGGCAAGAGCAACACTAGCAACGTGAAGGATTTAATTCTCTCAGATTTACCTCCTGAAATAATTCCACCTCTGCAGTTAGGTTGTGCTTCTATTTTAAACAGCACCAAAGTCCACCTGCCTGTATCTCAAAGCCTGGAGAAAACTCTTCATTTGACCTAATGGTTACAGGCAAGATAATCAGGGCATCATTAATTCAGAATGATTAGACAGTTTCCTAACTGTGAGTGTGTACGAATTTGTCCCACTTGTGTGGATCCAGATCTTTTTGCATCCTAGAATAGCTAAAAAAACCCAACCTTACATTTTACATTTTCTATCAAGCCAATAGCTGAAGCATCACCATGAGTCACAGAGGTTGAGTAGCTGGGGACAATCATGTGTTGAAGTTATAAACGTCAAAAGGCTGTGATTCACTGAAATCAAGCGCCTGTGTTTCATTTATTTATATTAAGCTTCCACATTTCTGAGACATGGTTTCACCCAACTGCTTCCCTAGGAGTGTAAATCACCATCAAAGTACAGAATAAATCTGCAGAACATGACTGGGTTTGAATGTGACGCACAGCAAACAGTTGCAAAAGCACAGAGAGGGACTCATTGTCAGAGCTGCTCCAGTCTTGGAAACATCTCCACATTTTTCCACAGTTTATGCAGGAATTCAGAATGTTGCAAGTATATAATTAGTATTAGATGTGATTAATTCATAGTGTGGGAAAATGCAGAATGAACTGAAATAGAGCTCTGTGAATCTCCTCTCTCTCCACCCAAACTGCAATCAAGCATATGCCTATTTGACTCTCTGAACGTACTGCCAGAACCCAATTTTGGGAGTTGGCAATTTTCTCTTCTGGCTGTAATATTGAATGTTTCATTTTTCAATGTCACACTATTTACCATGCACATATTTTAGTCATATCATTTCACAGTATGGTTCTGGGGCTGGTTGGCTCACAGCTTCTCTGTACCTATTTTCCTTCATTCTCTTTCCTTTCTCACAAGAGTGTTTGCCAACTCTTATCTCTCTATATTTGTAAAATAAGAACAAGCTATTATCAGTCCTTTGAAAGGCACATAGCACAGGCTTCTAGGAAAAAAATCTGCAGGTTTCATCTGCGTGGTTTGAGAAGGATCAGTTTTGATTTCTACTCTGGCTCACTCTGGATTTTGCACTCAGCTATGCGTCAGGATCAGAGCTTCCAAGTTTACTTGTAATGCTGAAAACATGAAACCCAAACCATTTCAGAGTCTGATACACAACAATAAATCAATCCTTAGACTACCACCATAAGGCTCAAATTTGCTTGAGGAGTTCTGTGAACCTTAGCAAAAATCTCATGGAAATTTAGCTTTTAATGATAGCTGAAGTCCATCAGGGCTTGGCGTGCTTCCACGAGTTCTAACATAAGGTTTGGAAAGGGCTGGCAAGCACAGTCCTTCACTGGTGTTTACTTACCTGCAATCAGCAAGAATAATACATTCCTAATGTATGCTCAGTTTCTGAATTTGGTGTGTATTTCACCATGCTAAAATTAAATTTAAGTGAAAGCAAGATGACAGAGGAGAAAAAAAAGTGATATAGGGAATAAAGCATGGGAAAAGGAATTATTACTTTAGTTCTTCTCTGCCCAAAATTCCATATGCCTCCTGGAAAATTAACTGAAATGCAAAAAGTAAATGCCTGGGTGAATTAAATATTTAATTCACATTTGCAGACCTTACATTTGGCTTTAAATTTGGTGTGAATTCTACTGTGATTAAGTACAACCATGCTGTACAGCACAAGCCAGGGCAGAAACTCTCTTGATACAGAGACTGAAAGAAGTGATCTGGAAGCTGCATTACCTTCCCTACACACTACTGTGCCTGAGTTAATTAGAATTATTACAAGGAGAGCCTATGGCCTCCGAGGCAGCCTTGTCCTACCCAGATCCTGCCATCAAAACCCCAGCCAAGAGCTTCCTCATGGCCCTGGGGCTGACCACACACACCAGCACCTTACAGCACCACAAAGGATGTCAGGGAAAAACTGGATTCAGGATTTTCTGAATTTTACCCAACTGTAAGTTACAAAGCTCCCATTAAACTGTCCTGAGCTACTCATTTCTCACTAATCTGATCAGCTAAAAAGAGTTATTCCATACACTGAAAACAGAAAAAGAAATAATTATATTATAAATGACATATCACCACACTAAAAGTTCTCATAACATATTCCTCATTCTAATCATAACTTCCTAGTCTGATAATAACTACCATTATGTTGACTTCAATATAAATTCTCCCTCATCCCTTTCCATCAAGGTAATTATTTTTGCCTGTTAAAAGCCATATAGATCATAGATTATATCCATATGTTCATCAATTACTATATTGTTGTCATTCTGTACTATATTTTAACAACGTTCAACATATGAAGGGGTGTAAAAATTGAAAAAAAAAATCTCTCTCTTAACCACACTTCATGTTTTTAGTCCATATTTATCTGGCACATATTGGCCTCCAAGTTATATACCTACACTAATGGGGGAACAAACCTCCTTGTCCCAGTATTTACTCAAAAAAAAGCATATCATGTACTCTCTCTTTTTTTTACATTCAGTGTCTTTTTACTTTTCCAGCTTTATTTATAAAAGGTTATGCTTACTGCAAATTCTATCCTGGAACAGACTTTATTAGATTAAAACTAATTTCCTTCTAAATGTCTGCCCTTCTACATCTGAGGAAAACATCCTGACTTAATATTGGAAGAGAGGGAAAAAGCCCTAGTTAACTTGGGGGGAAGATATGCACAGAGCCCCCAGCCTGACAGCAGACATCCTTTCATCCCTCTATGGCACAGTCCTCTCCCACTCCCCACAGGCTGTGCCAGAGGTTTCCCACGAGGAACACCCCAGTGCAGCCCCACCAAGGCAGCCCTGCCCTGCTTCCAGGCCTGCTGTGCCTGCACTTCTGACTGCAAGAAATATTGCAGGAGTTGGGATATTGCAATATTGCAAGTTGGGATGCAACTCCAAGATTGGAAGCCCCATGCCAGAGTTGCCCCTTCTCCTTTGCAGTTGTCCCAAAGGAGGAATGAGCAAGGTCATTTACTGCCAGACATTTCCTGACACTTCCTCACATCAGGGTAAGGAGACATCACCTGGAGATCACCACAGAGAGGAAAACTCTACTGGATACTCACACTGCTTTGTTTTAGTGACAACAGATGTAGGAGGTGTTGCTGTCCTTGTGCTCCAGCTGCTGGGAGGGGTGAGGATGGACACTGTGGGGAGCAGGGCCCCCATGGGAGATGGGACACTTTTGGGCTGAGCTGGATGTGGTGTCAGGGAGCTGCTGTGGGTCACAGGGGGTGTGTGCCCATCCCAGGAGCTGCTGTGGGTCACAGGGTGTGTGTCCATCCCAGGAGCTGCTGTGGGTCACAGGGGGTGCATTGCCCATCCCAGGAGCTGCTGTGGGTCACAGGGGGTGTGTCTATCCCAGAAGCGCCTCTGGGTCACAGGGGGTGTGTTCACCCCAC